>PKML01015173.1:110673-122977 GCA_002933935.1 Eutrema yunnanense
CGTTTTGTTGGTCGTTGTTCTGATCGTCCATGATGACAGGAATTGTCTTCGCCCTCCGATTCGTTCGTTCTAACCTTGCTAACTCTTCGTTGCTGGGCTCGCAAAGGTTTCCAGAGCCCCTGCTTCCGGTAATTCTATTCAGATCAAGGTAAAATGTGTTAGTAAATCTTAGACTAAATTTTAAATTCATAATTGAAGGTAACGCTATTGATCCCCGGCAACGGCGCCAATTTGATTTAGGTGTTTTTCTAAGTCAATTAATAACTAAAGTTCACACTACCACAATCATAACGGTTGTCAGTGCAGTACTTTAGGATCAAATCCACAAATACCAAGGTTACACTACAATTCTCACAATTATGAAACTAAGCTAAGACAAGAATATGGTTGGTTTTGGAATAGTAACGAAAGCAATTAAAACGATATAAATTCAATAAAGGAAAAGTGTTAGGTCAATGGTTTATTCTCGGGAATCTAGAGATCACAAATCAAACAACTATTCAGGGAACGACTAAACACAAGTTTCAAACACAAACATAAATGTCTAACCAATCCACTTCCGTGGCATTGATTACTTAACCTAGCAACCTAAAATCCTAACTTCCGTTGGCATAGAATTCTATATCAGCATTAATGAGCATGTTCAATATATTCACGAATCGACTTAACATCAACTTCCGCAAGCTAAGGACAATTCGCTCGCTTATGTTCTTTCTAGCAACCTACGATACTTCTGTGTGATAGATTAAGCCCTAGTTCGGAGACTAAGCGGTCAACTTAAGCCTAAGCAATATACACAACAATAAGTGAAAACCACAAAAGATAAATCCCTATCTATGCCTAATTCAATGATTCATGGATCTCTTCGAAACCCTAAACCAAACTATGAGATTACTCGGACATGGCAATGGAGAACAAGCAAGAAGATAAAGATAAACTCATGATAATAATGAAAGAGATGAAAGGGTTTAGAATTCTTCTCAATAGTTGCAGAGATTCTTCTCCTTGCTTATAAAATCAATAACCAAAAACTGAGTATAAATAAATAGCCTAAAAAGAGAGATAGTCTAAAAAGTGGCTGAAAATAAAGTATAAATAGGGTTCTGGGCGAATTAGGTCAGATTAGGCAGTTTCCGGGGGAAAACAACAAAATCAAAAATTTCATTTTCCTTCTCGCTGCATATTGCATCGATCGATTTTGGTTCTGCTGTGCATGCTCCATCGATCGATGCACTCCTTGCATCGATCGATTCTGGTTCTTCTGATGATGTTGCATTGATCGATGCCAATTGTGCATCGATCGATTTTTGCTCTTCGGGGCATGCTCCATCGATCGATTCTGCTTTTTTGTACGTTTCCATGCGTTTTTGCCCACGTAATTCCAATTTCTTCTGTAAACTCCTTTTTACCTGAGATAACTGAATAAAAGACTCTAAAAACAGACTTTGACTCGATAGAATACTCAAAAGAAACACCAAAA
The DNA here is from genome assembly GCA_002933935.1 of Eutrema yunnanense. Classification (NCBI taxonomy): domain Eukaryota; kingdom Viridiplantae; phylum Streptophyta; class Magnoliopsida; order Brassicales; family Brassicaceae; genus Eutrema; species Eutrema yunnanense. The sequence continues at coordinate 112,154 of PKML01015173.1, forward strand.
CATGTGTTAGAAAACGATAAAAACCAAGCATATCAATACTTACGGAGTGCCGTGAACCTATGGACCCACTAGCATATCACAATCTTACGTGCGGCCAGAGACGGAAGCTACTGGTCGAGTGAATAGATTGTAGGGCGTAGGTTATACGTAAGTAGACTACGTCATTATTCTGTCATGTTTGTGGAGTTATAATCTAGAAACATCGATTACTAATGAGCTAGGCACTACAAGAAAACAGGCATTTTGCAACGAATTTTTGCGACGATTTAATTTCGTTGCAAATTGAAATCGTTTTTCCAACGACTTTACGACGATTCTTGAAGACGTCGTAAAATCGTCGCAAATTTGGGACGAAAACTTTCGTTGTAAAATCGTCGCTAATTAGCGACGATTTTACAACGATTACCGACGACTTTACGACTATTATCAGAATCGTCGTAAAATCGTTGTAATATAGCGACGATTTCCCGAGGTTTATACGATTCGTTGCAATGTCGTGGTAAAATTACCCACGAATTTGCAATGATTATTATAAGTTGAGATTTACATCGATTTCCCAACGATTAGTGAGTTAGGTGAGCACGTTTTAAGTTCACGGTGTTCAGTTAGGTAAACATGTTTAATATCGTTGTAAAGTCGATGTAAACATTTTTAGATTCGTTGTAAAATCGTTGTGAAATCGATGTAAAATCGTAGGTAATTCGATGGTAATGAAAATAAAAATCTATATATAGCGGCTAACTTCATAATAAAAATTTCATATTCAAAAACATTTACTTCTTTCTTACCAACAAAAAAATGTCAATATACGAAATTAGAAGATGGATGTATAATCGTCTTGATTCGGAGGGATCGCTAACAAAGGAGTTCAGCGATGGGGTGGAGGGATTCATGCATCAGGCAGGAAGTATACATAATACGATTATCAGTGGTAAGATGTACTGTCCTTGTGCCAGATGCTTGAACAGGAAATTTATCATTATCTCGAAGGTGTGGTCGCATATGTTAAATAGAGGGTTTATGCCGCATTACTATATATGGTATTATCATGGAGAGGGTCATGGGGGNAGCGTCTAGCATTTTCGAAGCCAAGAAAGTGAGAAAGGCAGTAATAAAAGCATCTAAAAAGCGGCGAAGTGAAACATGATGGTCTCGTCCAGTCCGTAAGAAGAAAAGGAGAATTTCGCTCTACGGAAACAGTGTCAAACCGGAAATAAAAATAAGCGCCCACTAGACCCCTTTTCATTTAGAAAGATATGTAATGATCTTCTGGCATGGGCGAGCCGTGAAGGTTAGGGTTCCAGAATGAGGAGTATTCTTTTTCGTGAGACCTAGAAGAACGATATCCCTTAAGTGTAAAAGAGACCCCAAGTCATTGACTATGGCGATAAGACCAAGCATTTGGCGAGCAAAGTTAGGAGAAAGTTGAGAAACCAAACCAAGAGTTTTGGGATAGGAAAATACAAGCCGCAGTGAAGGAAGTAGAATTCATACGCGCAACAGTATCCTTCCCGAACTCTCTTCGGATTCTCTCGTGGCGAATGAATGATAAACTCATCTCCCTCCAGAAGATTGCAACTTTCACAAAGAATGGTTATGGATTCAGAAGTGCAACAGGTTTTTAGCCAAGTAGAAAAATTTGCCAATAGAAGAATCAAGAAGCGCCATTGAAAGAATCGAATTGGAGATTGAGGAAGATGAACAACGAGAAGGAAAGTGAATCGTTTTTCCGGCATTCTCGTTTACTGGAGATAATTGTGGAGTAAAATTTTTTAAAATGGATTCAAATCCATATTACAGAATTGGAGGCTATATGTGGGCGTACAAATCTCGGCTCAATAAACATAGGCCCGTTAAACAAAAGAAGAAAAGTGAAAGACGAAGGAGAGGTGAGATAACGAGCTGAAACAAGACAGGAATGGCCTACATTGAAAAAGAATAAATGTTGAACTCGTGGTCAACTCTGAAGCAAACCGAAGACTCGTTAAACCAATAATTAAAAGTGCCAAAGAGAAATATTGGAGTGAGTTTAGTTAAATTGGTTTCCTTTAGCCGGTTTAGCTCTAAATTAATAGATTGGTTTAGATATTGGTTTACTTCTTCAATTGTATATATTGAATGTAAACAATCTGTTCTGTTTTCCTTAATGAGAAATATTCTTTCAACAAACTTTTCATCATCTTCTCCATCTCTCATTCGTAATATGGTATCAGAGCCATTGAGCTCGATTCTTCTTTGATTTCCGCATTCCCAAGCTTGATTGAAGATTTTTTACCGATCAATTTCACGATTCATATGGTGACTCTGAAGAATCTTCCTCGTCGATCCACTCGAGCCACCGTTCCGACGAATCGTGATCCGTCTGCTTCCTCGGTGCCATCAGCTCCGGTTACTCGAGCTTCGCGGACTACTTGAACCGTCACGACAACGGAATCGCTCGACTCGATTCATTCTCCATTCCATATGCACAGCTCCGATCACCCAGGTTTGCAACTCATCTCTCTTCGCCTAGATGGAATGAACTTTGATGATTGGGATGCTGCTATGAGAATCGCTCTAGATGCTAAGAATAAAATTGGATTTGTGGATGGTTCATTACCTCGTCCTGATGAATCGGAATCTAGTTTTAGGATCTGGTCTAGATGCAATAGCATGGTGAAATCTTGGCTGTTAAATTCAGTCTCACCACAGATCTATCGTAGCATTCTTCGTTTGAATGATGCTACTGATATCTGGAAGGATCTTTATGGTCGTTTCCACATGACGAATCTACCAAGGACTTTTAATTTGACTCAAGATATACAGGATCTAAGGCAGGGGACTATGTCACTTTCAGATTACTTCACTACTTTGAAAACATTGTGGAGTAACTTGGATAGTTCTGAGGAGCCTGATGATCCTTGTACTTGCGGTAAAGCTGCTCGTCTGCAACAGAAGGCAGAGAGAGCTCGTATAGTCAAATTCTTAGCTGGTTTAAATGAGTCATATGCTATTATTAGAAGGCCGATCATAATGAAGAAGGTCTTGCCCACACTGGCTGAAGTTTACAACATGTTGGATCAAGATGAAAATCAGAAGGGGTTTTCTAATGTTGTTTCTCCTCCTGCTGCTTTTCAAGTATCTGAAACTACTCTTTCTCCCACAACTATTTGCTATGTTCAAAATGGACCTAATAAAGGACGTCCTATATGCTCATACTGCAATAAAGTGGGACACATTGTGGATCGATGCTATAAGAAACATGGGTTTCCACCTGGTTTCATCCCTAAGGGTAAAGCTCCTGACAAGTTTCAGAGACCAAATCCCCCTATCGCAGCTCAAGTTACTATGTCTCCTACTTCTGAGGTTTCTCCTATGAATGTACAAGGATTGATTGGAAATCTCTCCAAGGATCAGATACAGAGTTTTATTGCACTATTCAGTTCTCAACTCCAGAATCAGTCAGTCAATCCTTCCCCTGAAGCAAGCACATCTAAGTCAGATAACTCTGGTATCTCATTCTCTTCCTCCACTTACTACTTTGTTGGCATATTGACAGTTTCTCAGCACACTCTATGCTCTCAAACATGGGTGATAGATTCTGGTGCTACACACCACGTCTCTCATGATAGAAATCTATTCACTTCTCTAGATTCTTCTATCGTGAGTTATGTGAACTTACCAACAGGATCTAACAATAAGATTAGTGGAGTAGGAACGATTCAAATCAACAAAGATATTCATCTCAAGAATGTCCTGTTTATTCCAGAATTCAGATTGAATCTGATCAGTATAAGCTCAATGACCACTGATCTTGGTTCCAGGGTTATGTTTGACATCTCTTGTTGTGAAATTCAGGATACTATCAAGGGGTTGACGATTGGTAAGGGTAGGAGAGTTGGAAACCTCTATGTGTTGGATACTCAGTCTTCATCAGCTTCTATGAATGCAGTCATTGACGCGAGTATGTGGTACAAGAGACTTGGACATCCTTCTTTCTCAAGATTGGACACTATTTCTGAAGTTTTAGGAACTACCAAGCACAAGAATAAGGAGGCAGCTTACTGTCATGTTTGCCATCTAGCCAAACAGAAGAAGCTCTCATTTTCATCTTTCAACAACATATGTAATACAAACTTTGAGCTGTTGCATATTGATGTATGGGGATCGTTTTCAATGGAGACAATTGATGGCTATAGATATTTTTTAACCATAGTGGATGATCACTCCAGGGCAACATGGGTCTATTTGCTTAGAACAAAGAATGAAGTTCTCAATGTGTTCCCTGCCTTCATTCAACAGGTTGAAAATCAGTATAACATCAAAGTGAAATCTGTAAGATCAGATAATGCACCTGAGTTGAAATTTACAGCATATTTTCAAGCCAAAGGAATCACTCCATTTCACTCCTGCCCAGAAACACCTGAACAGAACTCAGTTGTGGAACGGAAGCATCAACACATCCTAAATGTGGCTAGAGCTCTTATGTTTCAATCTCAGGTTCATTTAGTTCATTGGGGAGATTGTATATTGACAGCAGTCTTCCTCATCAACAGGACCCCATCTCAACTGCTGATGAATAAAACACCTTATGAGGTACTCACTGGTCATACTCCAAACTATTCTCAGCTCAGAACTTTCGGATGTCTTTGCTATGGCAATACTTCTCCGAAACAGAGACACAAATTCCAGCCTAGATCAAGAGCATGTCTGTTCTTAGGCTATCCATCAGGTTATAAGGGATATAAGTTGCTGGATTTGAAGAGTAATACAGTTCTCATATCAAGGAACGTGGTTTTTCATGAAGACATATTTCCACTTGCCAAAGATTCAAAGTCAACTGAATCATTGGACTTATTCACACCATTGGATCCTTTGTCTTCAGGTATTAACATTCCGTCTTCTATTACTCCAAATGCTCCTCCAATATCACCAAACACTTCCCCTCATATAGTTTCTTCTTCTAGACCAAAGAAATCCCCTGCCCATTTACAAGATTATCATTGCTATTCATTACAATCTGATCTTGTTCATCCCATATCCGATTCTCTATCTTATGAGTCAATATCTCCTTCCCATCTCTCATATATTAATTCTATCACCAAAATCTCAATCCCTCTTTCTTATACTGAGGCAAAGGATACTAAAGAATGGTGTGAAGTAGTTGATACAGAGATTGGTGCTATGGAGAGAACTCATACATGGGATGTTATTGTATTACCTCCGGGAAAGAAAACTGTGGGTTGTAAATGGGTTTTCACGTTGAAATTTCATGCAGATGGAAGTCTAGAAAGATACAAAGCTCGATTGGTTGCTAAGGGTTACACGCAAAGGGAAGGTCTGGATTACAATGAGACTTTTTCTCCTGTTGCAAAACTAGCTTCTGTGTAGCTCTTACTCAAAGTTTCAGCTTCTAAAGAAATGGTTCCTCAATCAACTTGATATCTCAAATGCTTTTCTCAATGGTGAATTAGAGGAGGAGATCTTTATGAAATTACCAGAAGGATATGCTGAGAGAAAGGGGGACCCTTTACCAAAGAATGCTGTTCTCAGACTTAAGAAATCCATTTATGGACTCAAACAAGTCTCGAGACAATGGTTTCTGAAGTTTTCTTCATCCCTGTTCCAGTTGGGTTTTACAAGAGGCTATGGAGATCATACCTTATTTGTTAAAGGATCTGACAATAACTTTGTGGCAGTTCTGGTCTACGTGGATGACATAATCATCGCTACCACTAATGAACATACTGCTACACAACTGACTGAAGCTCTAAAACAGAGTTTTAAGCTGCGAGAACTTGGACCTCTGAAATATTTTCTGGGTTTGGAAATAGCTAGGAATTCTGCAGGTATCTCTATATGCCAAAGAAAATATGCATTAGAGTTGCTCACATCCACTGGTATGTTAGGATGCAAACCTGCATCTATTCCTATGATTCCGAATCTCAAGATGTCCAAGAACGATGGTGAACTTCTTACTGATAGAGAACGGTACAGAAGTTTGGTTGGCAAGTTGATGTATCTGACCATCACCAGGCCAGATATCACATTTGCTGTCAAGAAATTGTGCCAATATTCTTCTTCTCCTCGCACATCTCACTTACAGGCAGTCTATAAGGTGTTACAATACATCAAAGGAACCGTAGGTCAAGGCCTTTTCTATTCAGCTGATGCAGATTTATCTTTGAAGGGTTTTGCTGATGCAGATTGGGCGTCTTGTCTTGACAGTAGAAGATCTACTACTGGTTTCTCAATGTTTCTTGGTTCATCACTCATCTCATGGCGATCCAAGAAACAACCAACTATCTCTCGGTCATCAGCAGAGGCTGAATACAGAGCATTGGCTCTTACTTCCTGTGAATTGGTCTGGTTAGGCATTCTACTTTCTGATCTTAGTATCAAATCTTCTACAGTTCCTGTCCTATTCTCAGATAGCACAGCAGCCATTCATATAGCCACAAATCCTGTCTTCCATGAAAGAACTAAACATATCGAAGTTGATTGTCACACAGTTCGGGAGAAGTTGGATAAAGGTCTCCTTAAAACTCTACATGTTCGTACTGAGGATCAAGTGGCCGATATTCTAACCAAGCCTTTGTTTCCAAATCAGTTTGAACATCTCAAATCCAAGATGAGTCTTCACAATATATTTGCCTCATCTTGAGGGGGACTATTGGAGTGGGTTTAGTTAAATTGGTTTCCTTTAGCCGGTTTAGCTCTAAATTAATAGATTGGTTTAGATACTGGTTTACTTCTTCAATTGTATATATTGAATGTAAACAATCTGTTTTGTTTTCCTTAATGAGAAATATTCTTTCAACAAACTTTTCATCATCTTCTCCATCTCTCATTCGTAATAAGAAACAGCCAAATCCACATGATTAAATGCGATTAAATGCAATTAATGACGAATCAAGCGGAGTAAATGAGAACGTTAAACACATACTCGAAGTATAAAAGCAAGGGCAAGAACAAAAAAAAAATGAACAACATTCTTCCCACTCGACACATACTACACTTTTACAATTATAATTTCTTTATTTTTGTTTTTGTGTAAACGCTCACGAGATGAAATACTAAACTCATTTGGTCTCATATTGTTCACTTAAATCCATTTCAAACCATTGTTCTCCTACGCGACAATTAAATTGTCGTTTATTGTTGAAAAACCATTCGATTTTTTTGTGTTCTTAAAGATAAGTCAAGTCTTTCGATTATTCATTATTTACAAATATTGATGGTTGTAATTCCAACTACAAAAAACACATGTCACGATCTCGTGAATTATAATCTATATATATAAAGAAACCTTTGCTCTCTTCTCATGCTGCCACCTCATCATCCTAAAAATTTAATACACATACTAAATACATATATTAATTATAAATTTGGTTCTAACATTATGAAAAGAATTTGAAAAGGCATTATTCATATTCTAAATTNAAAAAATAGCCAATAAACCAATCCCAAAAAATCATTGTGGAATACTATCCTCTCATTAGAACCAGAAGATCTTTCACTGCCAGGTAACACCAAAACTATTACAAGAAGTAAAACTAAACAATAAAATATTTTTTTGGATAATTATCCTCTTTACCACATATATAATATTTCATTTTGAACCAAAATTCACTAGCTGCGCATGTTGATTGTGGAGTAACGAACTCTTTAACATTTTTGTGTGGGTCACTGATTCTTGATAAAAAAACTTGTCGTCAAACCAAATAAAATTGCCACATTTTATTCATCCCAAGACAATTATATATCGTCCGGATAAACGCTCGGTGGAGTGCTTTTGCTACGATTACAACATTGATTTTTTTTCCAAAGCTAAGTTTCGCCTTTCTGAATTCATTGTCATTGAACTTTCTATATGATTGACAAAAAAATTATATACGAATCATTGTTTTCTGTTATATTCAGTTCTTGCCATAAAATTATTATTTATGAATTTGAAAATGTATCTTCTCATATTGATATCACAATCTTGATGTTTACTTGGTATTTATCCATCAAATTTCATAAACTTTTTTGTAGTTCCTTACACACAATTGCATAAAAATTACACACAATTTTATAATCAGCCAATAGAATCAGTCATATAAAAAGGAAACACTATGTCGAGCGTTTATTTGGGCGACTAATCGGTTAGGCGCCCGCGTTTTTTAACATGGATTAAGATTTATATAATAATACAAATTTAGTCAAAACATAAATATATATATAAATATCATTTAAAAAAATTGATTTATGATTTTAAAACAAAGTTCTGATTTTCGGTTTTTGATTTCAATTTTTTTATAATTTTTTTAATGACGTGATAGCTGACTAAGCAATTGTATATGATTTGGCTAGCATGACAGATGGCTCATCAATCCGAATCAGCACTGTTAACGGTTTGATTAATGCTTGTTTGGTCAATATAGGTATTGGCCACAATTTAGTAGTTTGTATAGGCAAATTTTTAAAACATATGAATTGAAGTATGTTTAAGCATGGTCTCATAGGAGTATGTATCGTCACACTTCTTCATAGTTCAGGAACTAATATACCGTTCTCCCCTAATATCATCACAGAGAATTGTCAATAAACCAATCCAATAAAATCACTGTCGAACACTATCCTCTCATTTTGAACCAGAAGATCTTCCACTGCCAGGTGGCACCACAACAATCTCTACCATTCTCCTTCATGGACCAAAGGAAATCTAATCCAACCCATTGCACCAATCAGAAATCGCTGACGTGTACATCTGATCATACCCAAACATGAACACCTTCTCTGTTATAAAACCCAATTGGTTTCACCATCTCATCTCAATTCACTCTCTCTTGTCAAGAAAAAAAAAGATAAGAAATGGCCACGTCAGCAATCCAGCAATCTTCCTTCGCCGGCCAAAAGGCCTTCAAGCCCTTCAACGACCTCCTCCGCAAGGTCGGTGTCTCCGGCGGCCGCGTCACCATGCGCCGCACCGTCAAGTCTACTCCTCAAAGCATCTGGTACCAAATCCAATCTCTCTCCCTCTCTTGTTTAATTAGTCACACTCAACGAGAACCACAGTCCTTAATTTTGAGATCTTTTTAATCACCAAAACAATCTGATTTTGTAACAGGTATGGACCAGACCGTCCCAAGTACTTGGGACCGTTCTCGGAGAACACACCATCATACCTAACCGGAGAATACCCAGGAGACTACGGCTGGGACACGGCCGGACTCTCGGCCGACCCCGAGACATTCGCTAAGAACCGTGAGCTTGAAGTAATCCACAGCAGATGGGCAATGTTGGGAGCTCTCGGCTGCACATTCCCTGAGATTCTCTCCAAGAACGGAGTCAAATTCGGAGAAGCCGTGTGGTTCAAGGCAGGATCTCAAATCTTCTCAGAAGGAGGTCTTGATTACCTCGGAAACCCTAACTTGATCCACGCGCAAAGCATTTTAGCCATTTGGGCTTGTCAAGTTGTGCTCATGGGTTTCATCGAAGGCTACAGAATCGGAGGTGGTCCTCTCGGAGAAGGGCTCGACCCACTTTACCCGGGTGGTGCGTTCGACCCATTGAATTTGGCGGAAGATCCAGAGGCCTTCTCTGAGCTGAAGGTGAAAGAGCTCAAGAACGGTCGTCTTGCCATGTTCTCAATGTTTGGATTCTTTGTTCAAGCCATTGTTACTGGTAAAGGTCCCATCGAGAACCTGTTTGATCACTTGGCAGATCCTGTGGCTAACAACGCTTGGTCTTACGCTACTAACTTTGTGCCCGGAAAGTAATTGTCGTATGGATATGATTCACAATCTATCTACTCTGTAAACCCGTTAATGTATTATTCGTGTGTTTATGTGAATTTGGTACTTGGTGACGCTTGTGTTTGTGGGGACTGGTTATTTTTCATTGATTGCACATTTGGTAAATGCCAAAATCATAAGAGGTTCATATAAGCCTAATAGCTAGATAGAATATATGGACCAAGAGCAAGCAATGTGCTAATGACGATGTACTACTAGAATCAAAGTGATAAATATAATCTTGAAGTTGCTTAAGAAAAGACTAGACCGGAATCTTTATGAGTGGATCACACAATGTGATAATCTTATTGCACAATCATATATTTTATTGTTAACTAGGTAGGTACCCGCGCCTTGCGCGGGCGGATAGGTTTCATAAATCAATTACATCATTAAGTTATTAACTTTGTTACCGATAAAAAATTAAACACAAATATAACAACAATGTTAAATTTACGATCAATCAAAAAAAAATAATAATAATAACAACCAATATTATTCATAAAAAAATACGAAATAAAGCAATGACAATCATCGAGCTCGAAAACATATTGAATAATGTTTCATTCACTCACACATCATATGTAAAGCAATTCTTTTTTATCTCTCCATCGCTAGAACTCTCTTTCCATTTTGTCGTAAGTGTCTCTCACTCTAATCGATTATTCCTCGTCTTTTCCATCTTCTTTTTATCATCTTTGATTTATTTTTCTTTTTCTTCTTCTTCTTCTTAATCGTCTTTGAGTTCTACTTCTTTTTCTTTATCATCTTTGTCTTCTCCAACAATTCTTCTTCTTCTTTCTCTTTCGGTTAGTTTTCGTCTATCTCTTTCGGTTTGTTTTCGTCTATCTCTTCTGGTTTTCATTTTTCATCGTCTTCGTTCTCTGGCTTATTATTCTTTTGGTTTTTCTTCGTCCCATCTTCATCCTCAAATTCTTCTGCTGCCTTCTTCTTCTTATTCTTTAGTGGCTTTGTCTTCTCCGAACTTCTCTTTTTATCTTTTGGTTTTTCATCTTCTTCGTTTTTTCCTTCTCCTTATTCATCGTCTTCGTCTTCTATTTTTTTT
>PKML01015173.1:127859-146686 GCA_002933935.1 Eutrema yunnanense
TTACCGAGAAAGAGGGAGGCTGGGCTCGAAGCTTCTCCTTGCTTCCACGCCGGAAACCCGCGCAAATCTTTCTCCTTGACGGCTAGGGTTCGATGAAACTCGGAAACGGCGATACATACACACATATAAACCTAGGTGCAGTCAAGTTTTCTTATTACACCGAATGGTCCTTCACGTTTTCAGATTTCAGAATTGGCCCCATAACTCTTTAATTGATCCAAAACACCCTTCCAAAACAACTTCCAATTCGATCAATTTAACCCTTAATTTTTTGAATTCACAAATGGCCCCAAACTTCCAAAATTATCAATTAAACCCAACCGGAAAAACTGATTTACGCGAATTTAACCCCCAACTTCTAATTATTCAATTTCAACCCCAAAATTGAATTAGGGATGTTACAGTTCTCTTGTTGTCCTTCGTCTTGGCAAAGCTTCGGTAAGGTCTTGGGTTGATTTTGGTGGTGAAGACTTTGGTGGCTCAGATATGCCTTGTCCGTCGTCATTAGTTGCTGGGGGACTCGTTAGCTCCTCCTTTTTTTGCCGGTTTTTCTCTCACATGCAGACGCGATTTTGGGGGCGGTGGTTTTAGCGAGTTTCAGCAGTTCGTTGTGGTATTCGGCAGAGGTGTTTTTAGGTCACTATTCCGAGTCGAGTGTCGGGCGAGTCGAGAGACGGCATTTTGAGTGGCGGCGAGTCGGGGGTCGGGAGATGCATCGGTTGACGGCGGCGAGAAAACATATTTTCATTGTTTGTCTTAAAAACCTAACCCTAATATTTTCTTTTTTTTTTTGCGAAATAACTTGTTAAATCTGTGTTTCCGCTCTACTGAACGGGATTCCGGTGAGAGCAAATGATTTTCCGGTGAGGAATGTTAAATTTTGTATTTCTTTGGTGGTAGATTTTGTAACGCTTGATGGTAGATTTATTAGTAAGAGATATGTGGTTTGGTGAGTTTGGTATATTTTGTTTATATATTATGGTAGATTTGTTTATATATGACGGTAGTTTGTATATATATGACGGTAGATTTGTTTATATATGACGGTAGATTTGTATATATATATATATGACGGTATATTTATTTATATATGATGGTAGATTTGTATATATATGACGGTATATTTGTTTATATATGACGGTAGATTAGTTTATATATGATGTTGGATTTGTATATATATGACGGTAGATTTGTTTGCTAGATATTGCTAACATAATGGTAGACTTAATGTTAACGGCTGACTTATTCTTTCTTCTTCTCCGACAGGTACCTGGCTTCTTCTTCGACCATATTACCGCCGTCTGAAAATTCAGGTAACGGTTTTGAAATTTGAGGTGATAAATATTTTGTTCATGATGGTAGAGTTATATTAATTATTTGATGGTAGATTTGTTTGTTAATGATTGTCGAGTTATCATTTTATATGATGGTAGATTTGTTAGTCACATATTTGAACTTTATATATGAATGATGGCATTTGTTTGTTCTTCTCTGACATGTTATGGTCTCCGCGACGGCAGACGAGTTTCCGGCGAGATTTCCGGCATCGTTCCGGCGTATTCTACGGATTGTAGATTTGAATTTGGTAGATTTATTTTTGAAATGATGGTAGATTTTTTTTTGAAATGATGGTATGTTTATCATTGAATTGATGGTAGATTTATTATTGAATTTGTACAAATGATAATTTGATTTTAGATGATGGTATTGTTTCCAAATTATAATTGATGCAAAACGCAGACTCTTGTGTCAAACATTTCATATTTTCTACCATGTTTGCTATCATTCACTTTCTTTACTTTCACTTTGATTAATATGTATAACCAAAGTGAGTGAGATTTTTACCAAAAACACATGACTCAATCCAATAATATAGACGAAAAACACATATCTATTCTATAAACCAATATTGAAAACAAAAGACCACAAACCAAAAAAATTACAAAGCTCATATGCCATATTTGACATATACCCATCTCTTAATTTTTTTTTGTTGAGTCGATGATTAATTGTGATTCTAGAAACATCCTTCAAAAAACCACTACTACAATTTTTGATGTGTCATATGAACCAAAAATAAACCAAAAGGACATAAGGACATCAGGTGAATGTTTAAGAGAACCAATATATCCTAAATTAAAAGACAGTTATTACACAAAAGAAAACCAAAAGGACATAAGGTGAATGTTTAAGAGAACCAATAAAACATTAGTTCAAGGTTAATCTTAATCCGGAAAAAGGAAGGATAAAAAAATAAATCTACGATCATTACAATAAATCTACCATCAAACACTCAAAAATTATCATACTTAGCATATTTGGTTGTCTGTTTTTTTTTCTAAATATGAGTTTTTCTGTAGGGCAAAAACGTCATTTCTTATTCTTGAAAAAGTCAAATGTCTACCACCAAACAATGTGAACAAATCTATTGTCATTAAAAGTCTACCACAACGCGAAATAATAAGTCTACCACAACGCGAAATAATAAGTCTACCAACTGAAGGTTATCTGAGTAAATACCAATTTTTTTACTAAATCTACCGCCATTAACAATAAATCTACCAAATAATTTTAAATCTACCGTCACTAATATTAAATCTAACACCATAACAAGACGAATTCACCGAGATGTTAGACGTTTTTATATCTACCGCCATTACAAAAAAAAACTACCAAATTTTTTAAAACCTATCGTCACTATAACGCCCCGACCGCCCCTACCTGTGGGCCCCACGCCCTCTCTCGGCCCGTGGGCCCCACCCTTGTCTGACGGCCGTTGCGCTAGTCCGGAAGGCTCGCAAGACTTGTTTGCTGACCCTGCAATCACCACATGATCTTTCCATGTGTTTTGTCCTCACTCGCACAGTATCGCGAATCACTTCCCGGTAGGTCACCCATCCTTAAATTTCTCCAGCTCAAGCACGCTTAACTCTGGAGTTCTCTCTGGACAAGTGACCGAAAATATAAGTGCACTTTGGTGACATAGGTAGCCAAATCAATTCTTATAAGCCTCTCCACATATACCATAAATCGGGATGTTATTATCACCCCCACTCACATAGCGCAACGTCCTTGTTGCGCACTAGGACCGTTACCTGATATGCTTGGTTTTTGTCGTTTTCTAACGCATGTTTAGTATTCCTTTCAAATGTTTTATCGAGTCAAAGCTCGTTTTTAGAGTCACTTAGTCCTTTATTTAGTTATCTCAAGTAAAGAGGCGTCTAAGGAAGAAATTTGAGTTACGTGGGAAAAAATGCACGGAACCGTGAACAGAAGGCCATAATCGGTCGATGCAAGGAGTGTATCGACCGATGCAGCACCACCCAAGGAAGCAGAATCGACCGATACAAGAAGTGCATCGGTCGATGCGAGCTGGTCCGAGAAACCGAAATCGATCGATGCACGCCACCACGAGGAACTGAAATCGACCGATGCACTATGCGCATCTGTCGATGCGTGCCTGCGAGAAGAAAAAGGAAATTTCTGAATTTCCTGTTTTGCCTCGGAAACTGCTTGTTTTGACCTAATTCGATATATGACCTATATATACTCTATTTTTAGCCTCTTAGACGGCTACGCATTATTTTCCATTCATATTTTTTGCTCTTGATCATTGTAAGCTTTGGAGAAGAATCTATGCATCTATTGAGAAGAATTCTAAACCCTTTCTCTCTTTTTATATTATGAGTTATTCATCTCTCTGCTTGTTCTCCGTTACCATGTTTGAGTAGTTCCATAGTTAGGTTTTAGGGTTTTTAAGGGGATCCATGAATCATTGAATTAGACACAAATAGGGATTTATCTTTTGTGGTTTTCGCTTATGGTTGTGTTTATTGCGCAAGCTTGAGCTAACCGCTAGGTCTATGAATTATTGTGCAGCTTACCCTATGAGCACGAGAGTGGATTAGGGTACAATTAACCTATGAGCACGAGAGTGGATTAGGTTGCATAGAAAGAACATAAGCGAGCGAATCGTCCTTAGCCTGCGAGAGTTGATGCTAAGGCGATTCGTGAACATATTGAACATGCTCCTTAATGCTGACCTAGAATTCTATGAGCACGAGAGTGGATTAGGTGCTAGGTTTAGTAGCCATGAGTACGAGAGTGGATTGGTTAATATTTATGTTTGAGTTTGAAACTTGAGTTTAATTATTCCCTGAATAGTTGTCTGATTCGTGATCTTTGAATTCCTAAGAACGAACCCTTGACCTAACGCTTTCCCTTTATTGAATTTACATCTTTTAAAATTGCGTTCGTTACTCTTTCCAAAACCAAATATAATCTTGTCTTAGCTTAGTTTCATAATTGTGAGAATTGTAGGGTAACCGTGGTCTCTGTGGATTTGATACTAAATTACTGCATTGATAACCGTTATGATTGCGGTAGTGTGAGCTTTAGTTATTAATTGACTGAGTGATAAAACACCTAAATCATTACCCTTGATGGTGTGAGCCCACATGACTCCACACACGTTTTTGGGTTCGGCTCTGATACCACTTATAACGCCTCGACCGCCCCTACCTGTGGGCTCCACGCCCTCTCTCGGCCCGTGGGCCCCACCCTCATCTGACGGCCGGTGCGCTAGTCCGAGAGGCTCGCAAGACTTGTTTACTGACCCTGTAATCACCACATGATCTTTCTCCGTGTTTTGTCCTCACACGCACAGTACCGCGAATCACTTCTCGGTAGGTCACCCATCCTTAAATTTCTCCAGCTCAAGCACGCTTAACTCTGGAGTTCTCTCTGGAGAAGTGACCGAAAAGATAAGTGCACTTTGGTGACATAGGTAGCCAAATCAATTTTTATAAGCCTCTCCGCATATACCAAAAATCGGGATGTTACATTCACTAATATTAAATCTACCACCGTTACAAAACGAAGTCACCAAGATTTTACACGGTTTTAAATCTACCGCCATTATAAATAAATCTACCAATCCAATAAAAATCTACCGTTGCCAATACAAATCTACCGTCAAAGAAATAAATCTACCGTCACGAAAAAATAATTAACATTGATTAACTCTACCACCAAAAGAAATAAGTCTACCGTTTTGTAAGATTAATCTACCACCATTGTCAATAAATCTACTAAAAATTCAAAAAAATTTACCATTACTCAACGGTTTAGTCGTAAAGTCTACCAACTCATAAACAAATCTACCATCAAAGACAATATATCTACCAAAATTAAATATATCTACCTCATCGTTAAAATGAGTCTACCAAAATAAGTCTACCAAGATTTAACAATTCTACCATCTTTCAAACAAATCTACCATCCATCAAAAAAATCTACGGACCAAAATTTGAGTTGACCAACATCAAACAAGTCTACTGTCAAATAATGGTAGACTTATGTTTTTATGCGCGCTGGTTTTTGCCTACGTGGCAAAGGAAAAGTAATGGTATTTTCCTCCCATTGCTTCTCCATCTGCTTGTCCTTTTGTCTCCCCATTTTTGATGGAGTGACTTTTTCTCAAATCCCTTCTGGTTCATTCACTAATTTCTCTTTGTCTATTAAATTCTCCACGGCCTTCTCATTCACAATTTCTACATATTCGACTACTTCTAACACTGCTGATGGATTTGCCACTTGTACTTCATTCCTCTCGTCTCCATCTGACAACAACCTTCCTTCCTCAGAACGTATACTTTCGGCGTCTTTTGACATGTTTTCATCATCCTTGTTTGATTCTTTACGCCTAAGAATTATGATATTGTTCGAATTCTCTACGCAAACATATGCGGCGTGACCTCATTTCTCACATGTTGTGCATCTATAGGGAAGCCATGGATATAGGTATTCCACTTCAGCCTTCTCGCCCTTCTTTAATTTGAATTGAAATATTTTTGGGAGCTCCTTCTTCAGGTTCGCTTCAACAAAAACTTTTGCTTCTTCAAACTTCTTACATAATTATGTGTCTAGATGAAGTCTCTTCGGCTCTCCAACTTTGCTTGCAAGAAAACTCAATGCTTTCCAAGAGTATAATTCATGAGGGATGTTTTTAAAGATTACCCACATCGGCGTTGTTGTGATCACCGGTTGCGTATCTTCAATAATGGGGCTCCACTTAAACACAACCATTAGAATATCAACTATATTCCACATACCTCGTCTCACTATCCTTGATCTTACTGTTGCGTCTTTGATTCTGAATTTTATTGTGCGATTATCGACCATAAAAACATCCTCCCGAACAGACTTGTCTTCTAAAGGCCATATTTTATTCACGATTACATGTATCTTAGCGATATATGGGCTGCAAATAGTAATCGACCGATAAGAATATCATCCCAAAGGGGTGCATCGTCAATCATGTTCTCTGGGACAACCACTATTCATGACTCTTCTTCCTCTACACTATCAAAATCAAATTTTCTTAATTTCAAATGATATTCACTACATTGACGCATGATTTGCTCGCGAGATTCTTGTCTTGACTTGCGAGGATTGACGTCGATTCACCCAACAGAGTTGGTGAGATGCCGGCGGCGGAGCCACCGAAATCCATTGTGTGCGGCAAAATCTTTATATTANAGTCGCCTTTTAAACGACCGTTTATAAGAATTTCAACAAGTACAAATCAAGGCAAAATGTATTAACCATACAATCAACTATTCAATCATTATGAATAGTATATTGAAAGAAATATAATAATATTTACATAGGTTGTACCAAATTTTTTTTCAAATACAATAAATTTTAGTTGAAAGTAATAAACCGACAATCTCTTACACACATATATATAAAATCTTATTTTTAATGAATATTTAACATAAAACCAGTACCGATCGCATAATTTTTTTGTTTTTTTTCTCCGAAAATGTCATTATATACAGTAGATAAAGACATAGCATTTAAGTTAGGGAACTATCAAACTCGGCGAAAAAAATAAACTCGAAGAAAAGATTTTTGGTTTTGCATATTTTTAAATTACAAACTTTCACACTAATCCCTCATTTCTTTTTATATATACACTATTTGATTCATACTTTCATACTGTTAAATAAACTTCTTAAATTAGATTTGTTTTTATGGAAAAAAACTATTACATACAAGATATATAGACAAAGAATTTAAGAAAGAAACAAGTTGAGAAGTTTTGTAACACTTTGTTGTAGTGAAGACTTAATTGCCAAAGTTAAAACCTAGAGGATTATAGGTTTTATGTAAAGGGATGACGCGGTTGAGTATTTTTTTTTCAAGTGGAGTTGCATATAATAAAAGATTTTCAATCTCACCTAATATAAAAAATTTGCCCCACGCAATGGATTTCAGTGGCTCCGCCGCCGGCAACTCACCAACTCTGGTGGGTGAATCGATGCCAATCATCGCAAGTCATGGGTTAATGTAGTGAATAATCATATGAGGTTAAGCAAATTTGATTTTGATAGTGCAGAGGAAGATGAGTCGGGAATAGTGGTTGTCCCAGAGAACGTGATTGATGATGCACCCCCTTTGGGATGATCTTCTTATCGGTCGATTTCTATTAGCAACCCCATATATCGCTAAAAGATAGTTATTACACAAAAGAAAATCAAAAGGACATAAGGTGAATGTTTAAGAGAACCAATAAAACATTAGTTCAAGGTTAATCTTAATCCGGAAAAAGGAAGGATAAAAAAATAAATCTACGATCATTACAATAAATTTACCATCAAACACTCAAAAATTATCATACTTAGCATATTTGGTTGTCTGTTTTTTTTGTAAATATGAGTTTTTGTGTAGGGCAAAAACGTCATTTCTCATTCTTGAAAAAGTCAAATGTCTACCACCAAACAATGTGAACAAATCTACCGTCATTAAAATCTTACCACAACGCGAAATAATAAGTCTACCAACTGAAGGTTATCTGAGTAAATACCAATTTTTTTACTAAATCTACCGCCATTAACAATAAATCTACCAAATAATTTTAAATCTACCGTCATTAATATTAAATCTAACACCATAACAAAACGAATTCACCGAGATGTTAGACGTTTTTATATCTACCGCCATTACAAAAAAAACTACCAAATTTTTTAAAACCTATCGTCACTATAACGCCCCGACCGCCTCTACCTGTGGGCCCCACGCCCTCTCTCGGCCCGTGGGCCCCACCCTCGTCTGACGGCCGTTGCGCTAGTCCGGGAGGCTCGCAAGACTTGTTTGCTGACCCTGCAATCACCACATGATCTTTTCCTGTGTTTTGTCATCACTCGCACAGTACCGCGAATCACTTCCCGGTAGGTCACCCATCCTTAAATTTCTCCAGCTCAAGCACGCTTAACTCTGGAGTTCTCTCTGGACAAGTGACCGAAAAGATAAGTGCACTTTGGTGACATAGGTAGCCAAATCAATTCTTATAAGCCTCTTCACATATACCATAAATCGGGATGTTATTATCACCCCCACTCACATAGTGCAACGTCCTCGTTGCGCACTAGGACCGTTACCTGATATGCTTGGTTTTTGTCATTTTCTAACGCATGTTTAGTATTCCTTTCAAATGTTTTATCGAGTCAAAACTCGATTTTAGAGTCATTTAGTCCTTTATTTAGTTATCTCAAGTAAAGAGGCGTCTAAGGAAGAAATTTGAGTTACGTGGGAAAAAATGCACGGAATCGTGAACAGAAGGCCATAATCGGTCGATGCAAGGAGTGCATCGATCGATGCAGCACCACCCGAGGAAGCAGAATCGAGCTGGTCCGAGAAACCGAAATCGATCGATGCACGCCACCACGAGGAACTGAAATCGACCGATGCAAGCTTGCCCGAAGAACTGAAATCGACCGATGCACTATGCGCATCTGTCGATGCGTGCCTGCGAGAAGAAAAAGAAAATTTCTGAATTTCCTGTTTTGCCCCGGAAACTGCCTGTTTTGACCTAATTCGACATAGGACCTATATATACTATATTTTTAGCCTTTTAGACGGCTACGCATTATTTTCCATTCATATTTTTTGCTCTTGATCATTATAAGCTTTGGAGAAGAATCTATGCATCTATTGAGAAGAATTCTAAACCCTTTCTCTCTTTTTATATTATGAGTTATTCATCTCTCTGCTTGTTCTCCGTTACCATGTTTAAGTAGTTCCATAGTTAGGTTTTAGGGTTTTCAAGGGGATCCATGAATCATTGAATTAGACACAAATATGGATTTATGTTTTGTGGTTTTCGCTTATGGTTGTGTTTATTGCGCAGGCTTGAGCTAACTGCTAGATCTATGAACTATTGTGCAGCTTACCCTATGAGCACGAGAGTGGATTAGGGTACAATTAACCTATGAGCACGAGAGTGGATTAGGTTGCATAGAGAGAACATAAGCGAGCGAATCGTCCTTAGCCTGCGAGAGTTGATGCTAAGGCGATTCGTGAACATATTGAACATGCTCCTTAATGCTGACCTAGAATTCTATGAGCACGAGAGTGGATTAGGTGCTAGGTTTAGTAGCCATGAGCACGAGAGTGGATTGGTTAATATTTATGTTTGAGTTTGAAACTTGAGTTTAATTATTCCCTGAATAGTTGTCTGATTCGTGATCTCTGGATTCCTAAGAACGAACTCTTGACCTAACGCTTTCCCTTTATTGAATTTACATCTTTTAAAATTGCATTCGTTACTCTTTCCAAAACCAAATATAATCTTGTCTTAGCTTAGTTTTATAATTTTGAGAATTGTAGGGTAATCGTGGTCTCTGTGGATTTGATCCTAAATTACTGCATTGACAACCGTTATGATTGCGGTAGTGTGAGCTTTAGTTATTAATTGACTGAGTGGTAAAACACCTAAATCATTACCCTTGACGGTGTGAGCCCACATGACTCCACACACGTTTTTGGGTTCGGTTCTGATACCACTTATAACGCCCCGACCGCCCCTACCTGTGGGCTCCACGCCCTCTCTCAGCCCGTGGGCCCCACCCTCGTCTGACGGCCGGTGCGCTAGTCCGAGAGGCTCGCAAGACTTGTTTACTGACCCTGCAATCACCACATGATATTTCTCCGTGTTTTGTCCTCACACGCACAGTACCGCGAATCACTTCCCGGTAGGTCACCCATCCTTAAATTTCTCCAGCTCAAGCACGCTTAACTCTGGAGTTCTCTCTGGAGAAGTGACCGAAAAGTTAAGTGCACTTTGGTGACATAGGTAGCCAAATCAATTTTTATAAGCCTCTTCGCATATACCAAAAATCGGGATGTTACATTCACTAATATTAAATCTACCACCGTTACAAAACGAAGTCACCAAGATTTTACATAGTTTTAAATCTATCGCCATTATAAATAAATCTACCAATCCAATAAAAATCTACCGTTGCCAATACAAATCTATCGTCAAAGAAATAAATCTACCGTCACGAAAAAATAATTAACATTGATTAACTCTACCACCAAAAGAAATAAGTCTACCGTTTTGTAAGATTAATCTACCACCATTGTCAATAAATCTACTAAAAATTCAAAAAAATTTACCATTACTCAACGGTTTAGTCGTAAAGTCTACCAACTCATAAAAAAATCTACCATCAAAGACAATATATCTACCAAAATTAAATATATCTACCTCATCGTTAAAATGAGTCTACCAAAATAAGTCTACCAAGATTTAACAATTCTACCATCTTTCAAACAAATCTACCATCCATCAAAAAAATCTACGGACCAAAATTTGAGTTGACCAATATCAAACAAGTCTACTGTCAAATAATGGTAGACTTATGTTTTTTTGTGCGCTGGTTTTTGCCTACGTGGCAAAGGAAAAGTAATGGTATTTTCCTCCCCTTGCTTCTCCATCTGCTTGTCCTGTTGTCTCCCCATTTTTGATGGAGTGACTTTTTTCCAAATCCCTTCTGGTTCATTCACTAATTTCTCTTTGTCTATTAAATCCTCCACGGCCTTCTCCTTCACAATTTCTACATATTCGACTACTTCTAGCACTGCTGATGGATTTGCCACTTGTACTTCATTCCTCTCGTCTCCATCTGACAACAACCTTCCTTCCTCAGAACGTATACTTTCGGCGTCTTTTGACACGTTTTCATCATCCTTGTTTGATTCTTTACGCCTAAGAATTATGATATTCTTCGAATTCTCTACGCAAACATATGCGGCGTGACCTCATTTCTCCCATGTTGTGCATCTATAGGGAAGCCATGGATATAGGTATTCCACTTCAGCCTTCTCGCCTTTCTTTAATTTGAATTGAAATATTTTTGGGAGCTCCTTCTTCAGGTTCGCTTCAACAAAAACTTTTGCTTCTTCAAACTTCTTACATAACTATGTGTCTAGATGAAGTCTCTTCGGCTCTCCAACTTTGCTCGCAAGAAAACTCAATCCTTTCCAAGAGTATAATTCATGAGGGATGTTTTTAAAGATTACCCACATCGGCATTGTTGTGATCACCGGTTGCGTATCTTCAATAATGGGGCTCCACTTAGACACAACCATTAGAATATCAACTATATTCCACATACCTCGTCTCACTATCCTTGATCTTACTGTTGCGTCTTTGATTCTGAATTTTATTGTGCGATTATCGACCATAAAAACATCCTCCCGAACAGACTTGTCTTCTAAAGGCCATATTTTGTTCACGATTACATGTATCTTAGCGATATATGGGCTGCAAATAGAAATAGACCGATAAGAATATCATCCCAAAGGGGTGCATCGTCAATCATGTTCTCTGGGACAACCACTATTCCTGACTCTTCTTCCTCTACACTATCAAAATCAAATTTTCTTAACTTCAAATGATATTCACTACATTGACCCATGATTTGCTCGCGAGATTCTTGTCTTGACTTGCGAGGATTGGCGTCGATTCACCCAACAGAGTTGGTGAGATGCCGGCGGCGGAGCCACCGAAATCCATTGTGTGCGGCAAAATCTTTATATTATGTGAGATTGAAAATCTTTTATTATATGCAATTCCACATAAAAAAAAACTCATATGCGTCATCCTTTTACTTAAAACCTATGCTCCTTCTAGGTTTTAACTTTGGTAATTAAGTCTTCACTACAACAAAGTGTTATAAAACTTCTCAACTTGTTTTTTTCCTAAATTCTTTGTATATATCTCTTGTATGCAATAGTTTTTTTTCATAAAAACATATCTAATTTAAGGGGTTTATTAAGTAGTATGAAAGTATGAATCAAATAGTGTATATATAAAAAGAAATGAGGGACCAGTGTGAAAGTTTGTAATTTAAAAATATGGAAAACCAAAAAAAAAAATTCTTCGAGTTTATTTTTTTCGCCGAGTTTGATAGTTCCCCAACTTAAATGCTATGTCTTTATCTACTGTACATAATGACATTTCCGGAGAAAAAAAACATTTATGCGATCGGTACTGGTTTTATGTTAAATATTCATTAAAAATAAGATTTTATATATATATTTGCGTAAGAGATTGTCGATTTTTTACTTTCAACTAAAATTTATTGTATTAATTTTTGTTTTAGTACAACCTATGTAAATATTATTATATTTCTTTCAATATACTATTCATAATGATTGGATAGTTGATTGTAGTGTTAATACATTTTGCCTTGATTTGTACTTGTTGAAATTCTTATAAACGGTCGTTTAAAGGGCGACTATCCTATCTCTTTGTAATTTTGTTTGCGTGTGTGATGAATGTTTCATAAACTAACTTTAAATCTAATAAATGACAACCTAAAAAATAGTTGATACAAGTAAAGAAGAGGATATATGATATGATTTACAAAAAAAAAGAAGTAAAGCTAATTCACTAACTTAAAAGATTATAAAACCTATAAGATCGATTTTAATATAGTAAATCTTACATTAAAAATGCTACAATCCTCTATTTTTATTTCTCCATCATCTTCCTCCTCTGCTAATAATATGTCAAATCTCGTTCGTGAAACAAAATTTTCCTCCCCTTGCTTCCCATCTGCTTGTCTTTTTGTCTCCCCATTTTTGATGGAGTGACTTTTTCCCAAACCCCTTCTGGTTCATTCACTAAAATTTCTTTGTCTATTAAATTCTCCACGGCCTTCTCCTTCACAATTTTTACATATTCGACTACTTCTAGCACTGCTGATGGATTTGCCACTTGTACTTCATTCCTCTCGTCTCCATCTGACATCAACCTTCCTTCCTCAGAACGTGTACTTTCAGTGTCTTTTTACACGTTTTCATCATCCTTGTTTGATTCTTTACGCTTAAGAATTTTGATGTTCTTCGAATTTCCTACGCATACATCTGCGGCATGACCCCATTTGTCACATATTGTGCATCTAGAGGGAAGACATGGGTATGAGTATTCCACTTCAGCCTTCTCGCCCTTCTTTAATTTGAATTGAAATGTTTTTGGGAGCTTCCTCTTCAGGTTCGATTCAACCAAAACTTTTGTTTCTTCAAACTTCTTACATAACTATGTGTCCTGATGAAGTCTCTTCGGCTCTCCAACTTTGCTCGCAAGAAAACTCAATCCTTTCCAAGAGTATAATTCATGAGGGATGTTCTTAAAGATTACCCACATCGGCATTGTTGTGATCTCCGATTGCGTATCTTCAATAATAGGACTCCACATAGACACAACTATTGGAATATCAGCTATATTCCACATACATTGTCTCAATATCCTTGATCTTACTCTTGCGTCTTTGATTCTGAATTTTACTGTGCGATCATCGACCATAAAAACATCCACCCGAACAGACTTGTTTCCTAAAGGCCATATTTTGTTCACGATTACATGTATCTTAGGGATATATGAGGCTGCTGATAGAAATCGACCGATAAGAAGATCATCCCAAAGGGGTGCATCGTCAATCACGTTCTATGGGACAACCACTATTCCCGACTCTTCTTCCTCTGCACTATCAAAATCAAATTTGCTTAACTTCAAATGATTATTCACTACATTGACCCATGACTTGCTCGCGATATTCTTGTCTTGACTTGCGATGATTGGCGTCGATTCACCCACCAGAGTTGGTGAGATGTCGGCGGCGGACAACCGAAGTCTATTGTTTGCGGCAAAATCTTTATATTAGGTGAGATTGAAAATCTTTTATTATATACAATTCCACATACAAAAAAATACTCATCCGCGTCATCTTTTTACTTAAAACCTATAATCTTCTAGGTTTTAACTTTGGCAATTAAGTATTCACTACAACAAAGTGTTATAAAACTTCTCAACTTGTTTTTTTCTTAAATTCTTTGTCTATATCTCTTTTCATAAAAACAGATCTGATTTAAGGGGTTTACTAAGTCGTATGAAAGTATAAATCAAATAGTGTATATATAAAAAGAAATAAGGGACTAGTGTGAAAGTTTCTAATTTAAAAATATGCAAAACCAAAAAAAAAAATCTATGATTTTATCTTTTTCGCCGAGTTTGATAGTTCCCCAACTTCAATGCTATGTCTTTATCTACTGTACATAATGACATTTCCAGAGAAAAAAAAACAAAAATTTTATGTGATCGCTACTGGTTTTATGTTAAATATTCTTTACAAAAATAAGATTATATATATATGTGCGTAAGAGATTGTCGGTTTTTTACTTTCAACTAAAATTTATTGTATTAAATTTGTTTTTTTGGTACAGCCTATGTAAATATTATTATATTTCTTTTAATATACTATTCATAATGATTGAATAGTTGATTGAAGCGTTAATACATTTTGCCTTGTTTTGTACTTGTTGAAATTCTTATAAACGGTCGTTTAAAAGGTGACTATCCTATATCTTTGTAATTTTGTGTGTGTGTGTGATGAATGTTTCATAAACTAACTCTAACTCTAATAAATAACAGCCTAAAAAATAGCTGATCCAAGTAAAGAAGAGGATATATGATATGATTTACAAAAAAAGAAGTAAAGCTAATTCACTAACTTAAAAGATTATAAAACCTATAAGATCGATTTTAATAAAGTAAATCTTACATTAAAAAACCTATAATCCTCTATTTTTATCTATCCATCATCTTCCTCCTCTGTTAATAATATGTCAAATCTCATTGGTGAAACAATATTTTCCTCCCCTTGCTTCTCCATCTGCTTGTCCTTTTGTCTCCCCATTTTTAATGGAGTGACTTTTTCCCAAATTCTTCTGGTTCATTCACTAATTTCTCTTTGTCTATTAAATTATCCATGGCCTTCTCCTTCACAATTTCTACATATTCGACTACTTCTAGCACTGCTGATAGATTTGCCACTTGTACTTCATTCCTCTCGTCTCCATCTGACATCAACTTTACTTCCTCAGAACGTGGACTTTCGGCGTCTTTTGACACGTTTCCATCATCCTTGTTTGATTCTTTACGCTTAATAATTTTGATATTCCTCGAATTTTCTACGCAAACATATGCGGCGTGACCCCATTTCTCACATGTTGTACATCTGGAGGGAAGCCATGGGTATGAATATTCCACTTTAGCGTTCTCGCCTTTTTTAATTTGAATTGAAATGTTTTTGGGAGCTCCTTCTTCAGGTTCACTTCAACAAAAACTTTTGCTTCTTCAAACTTCTTACATAACTATGTGTCTAGATGAAGTCTCTTCGGCTCTCCAACTTTGCTCGCAAGAAAACTCAATCATTTCCAAGAGTGTAATTCATGAGGGATGTTTTTAAAGATTACCCACATCGACATTGTTGTGATCTCCGGTTGCGTATCTTCAATAATAGGACTCCACTTAGACACAACCATTGGAATATCAGCTATATTCCACATACCTCGTCTCAATATCCTTGATCTTACTATTGCGTCTTTGATTGTGAATTTTACTGTGCGATCATCGACCATAAAAACATCCACCCGAACTGACTTGTCTCCTAAAGGCCATATTTTGTTGACGATTACATGTATCTTAGCGATATATGGGGATGCTGATAGAAATCGACCGATAAGAAGATCATCCCAAAGGGGTGCATCGTCAATCACGTTCTCTGGGACATCCACTATTCCCGACTCTTCTTCCTCTGCATTATCAAAATCAAATTTTCTTAACTTCAAATGATTATTCAATACATTGACCCATGACTTGCTCGCGATAATCTTGTCTTGACTTGCGATGATTGACGTCGATTCACCTACCAGAGTTGGTAAGATGCCGGCGGCGGAGCCACCGAAATCCATTGTGTGTGGCAAAATCTTTATATTATGTGAGATTGGAAATCATTTATTATATACAATTCCACATAAAAAAATACTCATATGCGTCATCCTTTTACTTAAAACCTATAATCGTCTAGGTTTTAACTTTGGTAATTAAGTATTCACTACAACAAAGTGTTATAAAACTTCTCAACTTGTTTTTTTTCTTAAATTCTTTGTCTATATCTCTTGTATGTAATAGTTTTTTTCATAAAAACAGATCTGATTTAAGGGGTTTACTAAGTCGTATGAAAGTATAAATCAAATAGTGTATATATAAAAAGAAATAAGGGACTAGTGTGAAAGTTTCTAATTTAAAAATATGCAAAACCAAAAAAAAAAATCTATGATTTTATCTTTTTCGCCGAGTTTGATAGTTCCCCAACTTCAATGCTATGTCTTTATCTACTGTACATAATGACATTTCCAGAGAAAAAAAAACAAAAATTTTATGTGATCGCTACTGGTTTTATGTTAAATATTCTTTACAAAAATAAGATTATATATATATGTGCGTAAGAGATTGTCGGTTTTTTACTTTCAACTAAAATTTATTGTATTAAATTTGTTTTTTTGGTACAGCCTATGTAAATATTATTATATTTCTTTTAATATACTATTCATAATGATTGAATAGTTGATTGAAGCGTTAATACATTTTGCCTTGTTTTGTACTTGTTGAAATTCTTATAAACGGTCGTTTAAAAGGTGACTATCCTATATCTTTGTAATTTTGTGTGTGTGTGTGATGAATGTTTCATAAACTAACTCTAACTCTAATAAATAACAGCCTAAAAAATAGCTGATCCAAGTAAAGAAGAGGATATATGATATGATTTACAAAAAAAGAAGTAAAGCTAATTCACTAACTTAAAAGATTATAAAACCTATAAGATCGATTTTAATAAAGTAAATCTTACATTAAAAAACCTATAATCCTCTATTTTTATCTATCCATCATCTTGCTCCTCTGTTAATAATATGTCAAATCTCATTGGTGAAACAATATTTTCCTCCCCTTGCTTCTCCATCTGCTTGTCCTTTTGTCTCCCCATTTTTGATGGAGTGACCTTTTCCCAAATCCCTTCTGGTTCATTCACTAATTTCTCTTTGTCTATTAAATTCTCCACGGCCTTCTCCTTCACAATTTCTACATATTCAACTACTTCTAGCACTGCTGATGATTTTTCCACTTGTACTTCATTCCTCTCGTCTCCATCTGACATAAACCTTCCTTCCTCATAATGTGGACTTTCGGCGTCTTTTGACACGTTTTCATCATCCTTGTTTGATTCTTTACACTTAAGAATTTTGATATTCTTAAATTTTCTACACAAACATCTGCGGCGAGACCCCATTTATCACATGTTATGCATCTGGAGGGAAGCCATGGGTATGAGTATTCCACTTCAGCCTTCTTGCCCTTCTTTAATTTGAATTGAAATATTTTTGGGAGCTCCTTCTTCAGGTTTGCTTCAACAAAAACTTTTGCTTCTTTAAACTTCTTACATAACTATGTGTCTAGATGAAGTCTCTTCGGCTCTCCAACTTTGCTCGCAAGAAAACTCAATCCTTTCCAAGAGTATAATTCATGAGGGATGTTTTTAAATATTACCCACATCGGCATTGTTGTGATCTCCGGTTGCGTATCTTCAATAATAGGACTCCACTTAGACACAACCATTGGAATATCAGCTATATTCCACATACCTCATCTCACTATCCTTGATCTTACTATTGCATCTTTGATTGTAAATTTTACTGTGCGATCATTGACCATAAAAACATCCACCCGAACTGACTTGTCTCCTAAAGGCCATATTTTGTTGACGATTACATGTATCTTAGCGATATATGGGGCTGCTGATAGAAATCGACTGATAAGAATATCATCTCATAGGGGTGCATCGTCAATCACATTCTCTGGGACAACCACTATCCCCGACTCTTCTTCTTCGGCATTCGGCATTATCAAAATCAAATTTTCTTAACTTCAAATGATTATTCACTACATTGACCCATGACTTGCTCGCGATATTCTTGTCTTGACTTGCGATTATTGGCGTCGATTCACCCACCAGAGTTGGTGAGTTGCCGGCGGCGGAGCCACCGAAATCCATTGTGTGCGGCAAAATCTTTATATTATGTGAGATTGGAAATCTTTTATTATATGCAATTCCACCAAAAAAATACTCATCCGCGTCATTCTTTTACTTAAAACCTATAATCTTCTAGGTTTTAATTTTGGCAATTAAGTCTTCATTACAACAAAGTGTTATAAAACTTCTCAACTTTTTTTTTCTTAAATTTTTTGTCTATATCTCTTGTATGTAATAGTTTTTTTCATAAAAACAGATCTAATTTAAGGGGTTTATTAAATAGTATGAAATTATGAATCAAATAGTGTATATATATAAATAAATGAGGGACTAGTGTGAAAGTTTGTAATTTAAAAATATGCAAAACCAAAAAAAAAAATCTTCGAGTTTATCTTTTTCGCCGAGTTTTATAGTTCCCTAACTTAAATGCTATAGCTTTCTTTACGGTACATCATGACATTTTCGGAGAAAAAACAAAAAAATTATGCGATTGGTACTGGTTTTATGTTAAATATTCATTAAAAATAAATTTTTATATATATGTGCGTAAGAGATCGTCGGTTTTTTACTTTCAACTAAAATTTATTTTATTACTTTTTTTTT
>PKML01015173.1:159856-199070 GCA_002933935.1 Eutrema yunnanense
TAGGTTGATTAGTTATTTAGGGTTCATAATCTGAATTAGTTCTTCACCTTAGGTTGTTCTCATAGCTAATTCTAGATTGATCACCTAGAACTTAGATCTTAGGATAATTGATTAGGCACGACAGTGCAATTAATTACCTGATAGAACTAGGGTGAGAAAATTGATTATTCGCAAAGAAATTTGGTTTAATTGGTTTGTGAACATATCAAACTTGAAATTAAGGCTGATTTATTCTTAGGGATTTGCAAAGAAATTTGGGATTCTTAAGTTTAGATTTAGATAGTTTTCGCAACGACAGTTGGTTAACTATGCATTAGTGATTTGAGTTCTAGAACCGTGCTTAACCTGAACCCTGATTAGTTAGTTTATTTGCATTCATTGATTTCCTGAGAAATATCCCTGAACCTATCTTTTTCCCATTGAATACAAATCGTTTACTGCTTCCTGTTTTCTGCTTAACCTGAATTGCTTAGCTTAGCTTGATTCTAATAATTTATTGAGTGATTTATGTGGATCCTTGTGTTCGACCCCTAGCTAGACTACAACTACTGCTTTAGTACTGTTAGGGTATTAAATTGAGCATATCACGAAGCTAGGAAAACAATGTCTAAATTATATTTTATAAACATATATGAATATTTGGTTAGTTATTTTTAATATATTTGGTTAGTTATTTTTAATATATTTGGTTAGTTATTTTTAATATGAATAATCCAAAAACACTATTTAAACGACCTCATAGCTAACAAATCAATTATATAGTGGTATATTGTAATCAATATTGGTGGTTACAATTTTAGAAACGAAAGGCATACCCAAAGAGTCAATAGCCTAAATTGTGGTGAGGTGAAGATATGTTTATCTTATGTAGAAAAAGTGATTGTGGTGAGTTGAAGTTATGTTTATCATAGGTAGAAAAAGTGACTGATGTTTGTGCCACATCACTATGATTTATGTGGTTGTACATATCTTTTAGTCTGAAGCATTTGTTGTAGTTCTCTCTCCATAATGATATATCAAGGTTTTTACCCAGTTTAAGCCATCATATAAATCCGTTTTGTTGAGTCTTGATTTTATTATAGAGTCTTTTAGAGTCTTTTACAGGTTTTAGCACATTTGGAGTATTATTGGAAATATTGGAGTTTTGTGGAGTATTATGGAGCAAAACTGAAGTCTTGTGACTAAGTACCTGATCGGAGCGTCAAGCATCGATCGATACCCCGTGGTATCGATCGACACCCATTGGAGCAGATTACAAGTCGCGAGTTTAATGAAGTTTGAAGAATTGCAGAACTGCCACAGAAGACTTTAATATTTACAAGAAGACCCCAATTCGTGTTTAGACTATTTAATTAGGTTTTACAGCCACTTTGGCTGTGTGCTTTTTGATTACTTTGTTCTAGAGCTTTTGAGAGAGGAGACAAGTCAGAACTATGTTCGTCTGAGAGAAGATTTCGAACCCTTGTTTCATTCTACTCTTATTTTATTTTTTTGATGATTTATTCAGTTATGTTGATTGTTTCATTCTCCATGTCTGAGTAGATTCCTTGTTAGGTTCAGGGTTCTCAATAGGGTTTTCTCTGGATACTAGGTTGACTTATTTGCTAGGATTCATTATCTGAATTAATTGTTCACCATAGGTTGTTTGCAAAGCTAATTCTGGATTGATCACCTAGAACTTAGATCTTAGGATAATTGATTAGGCGAGAGTGTGAGATTAATTACCTGATAGAACCTAAGGTGAGCAAAATAACTATTCGCAAAGAGATTTGGTTTAGTTGTTTTGTGAACATATCAAACTTGTAGATTAAAAACTGATTTAGACTTTAGGATTCGCAAAGAGATTTGGAATTCCTAGGATTTAGATTTAGATAGTTTTCGCAACGAGAGTTGGTTAGCTATACTTTAGTGATTTGAGTTCAAGAACCGTGCTAAATCTGAATCCTGCTAGTTAATTTATCTGCATTCAGTGATTCTCTGAGAAATACCCTGAACCTATCTTTCTCCAACTGAATTTACATCCGTTTTAATTTACGTACTTGTTTTCAATACCATTGATTGCTTAGCGTAATTCCTACATCCATAATCCATTGTGTGTCTCTGTGAGTCCTTGTGTTCGACCCCTAGCTATACTGCTTTAGTATCTAAATAGGGTACAAATTTGAGCATATCAAATTTGGCGCCGTTGCCGGAGACTCAATTCGCCATTAGATTACGTTTGTGAATTTCGACTAAGTTCGTCGGTATCGATCGATACTGTTTAGTATCGGTCGATACTCGCCGTTCTCTTTTGTTGATATCGATCGACACCACTTGGTATCGGTCGATACTCATCGTGTTACAAATTACTTACGTTCTTGACTTCTGTTTTCAGGTGTATGCCTAATCGCGAAACCAGAAAGAACAAGAATACTCAGCTAGTTCAACTGTCATTGGAGCAACTAGCACTTGTGGAACGCACAAACAGAAGGGCAAAGAAACCAGCAGCTATGAACAACAATCAAGTAGAGTTGGTTCGAGATGAGGCTGGTGCCTACAGGGACCTAGAGGGTCGTTTGTGCAATGAGAGAGGACAACGTCTGGATGGGGAACATCATTCCACCTGCTCCCGTTGTCGCTGAGAATGCCGCTGGGAACGCGAACGCAGTGAATGCCGAGAACGCTGTGGTTAATCGTTGTAGGACGATTGGTGAGTGCAACAGACCTGACCAGTTCTACGCAAATCGCTATGCGATCCGTCCTCCCGCTTTTCCAAGGAATGACTTTAAGCTGAAACCTGCATACTACACTCTTTTGGGACAGCACCCTTTTCATGGTCTTTCCAGCGAGCATCCTATGGACCATATTGAGAGGTTCGAGGACTTGGTCACTAGCATCAAGAGAAATGGAGTCTCTTACGACTACCTATTCTGCAAGCTTTTCCCATACTCTCTTAGTGGGGAAGCAACCTACTGGCTGAAACAGTTACCTCCTGGATCGCTGACTAGCTGGGAGGAAACTAAGAATGCTTTTCTGACCAATTTCTATGATGATGCAAGATCTGAGGATCTAAGGAACAAGATCTTCCAATTCTCTCAAGGACCGACTGAGGCGTACAATGCTGCTTGGACAAGGTTCAAGTCATATCAGAGAGACTGTCCACATCATGGATACTCTGATGTTCAGCTGATGGGATTTTTCTTTAGAGGACTTGATTGGAGGTACCAAATGACTTTGGATGCTTCAAGCAATGGAAATTTCAACACCAGGTATCCTGATGAAGCATATGTCCTGATTGAGAACTTGGCGTCTAGCAATAGCACCAAGAATGCAGATTTTGAGCGGAAAAGGCTAGCTGGTAACGTGGATGGTTCACAGATCGCTGACTTTCAAGCTAAGTTGGACTCTATGCATAGTCTTCTGATGGGCAAGACACAGAAAGCTGTTCACTTTGCTGAAGATGTTGAGGTATTCAACGAGGTCGAAGTAGAGGATGTTAACTACATTGGTGGTTCTGGTTTTCAGGGTCAGAGAAATCAATTCAACAACAACCGCAACTTCAACAATAACTCGCAGCAAGGAGGGTCGAATCAGTTTGGCCAGAAACCATCTCAGAATAGTGGGTATGTCAGGAACTATGGGAATTCGCTTTACCAGCCTGTATCTAAACTTCCAGATAGCAAGATCGAGTCTATGTTCGAACAACTTCTTCAAGGACAACAGAAGCTCACTGTGGATTTCAATGGGAAGATTGATGTCCTATATAATGATATGAGCGGAAGGATCGACGCTATCAATATTCAGCAGAAGAAGCTGGAACTCCAGATAGCTCAAACTTCAGAGGCTGTGAAAAGGCAAGAAGGTTTTCTTCCAGGGAAAGTAGAGAACCCAAGGGCTCACATCAATGAAATCACCTTAAGGAGTGGAAAAGAGGTCACCCCAGGAGTAAAAATTGATCCAATTGCAGACGTTCTCCTTGCTCTTAACGATGAGGATACTGAAATCTCCCCAGTATCGATCGACGCCAACCAGC
Organism: Eutrema yunnanense; assembly: GCA_002933935.1. Lineage (NCBI taxonomy): Eukaryota > Viridiplantae > Streptophyta > Magnoliopsida > Brassicales > Brassicaceae > Eutrema > Eutrema yunnanense. The sequence continues at coordinate 163,869 of PKML01015173.1, forward strand.
ATCGATCGACACCTATCAGGATAATTTCACGGGATAAGTCAAAACCGCATGTATCGATCGATACCCATTCAGTGTCGATCGATACTAATCCCACAGTCGAACCGACTCCTGAGATCTCGAAGGCAGTGCCTACTGTGGTTACATAAAGAGTTTACACACCAAGGATACCTTATCCCAGAGCTGCTGGGAAGACTAAGAAGGAGGTGGAAGACTCTAGATGCAAAGCCATTATGGATAAATTGATCGTTGAACTCCCTTTCATCGATGCCATCAAAACTTCTCCGTCCTTCAGGAGATATGTTAAGAGGATGGTGTCTAGCAACGTGAATCTTAAAGAAGGATGCTTGATGATTACTCATGAGTGCAGTGCAATCTTGACCAACAGGATCCCAAAGAAGTTGCCAGATCCAGGGAGTTTTGTGTTGGATTGCACGATATTCACAGACAGGTTTGAGCGTTCTCTTTGTGACCTTGGCTCAAGTGTCAACCTCATGCCATATTCAGTTGCCAAACGGATGGGGATGACAGACTTCACAACCACGAGGATATCTCTAATACTTGCTGATCGTTCAGTTAGACTTCCAGAGGGGTTACTCGAAGATGTTCCAATCAAGATTGGAAATTGCTTAATCCCCACTGATTTCATCGTCCTACAGTATGATGCTGAGCCTAAGGATCCTCTTATCCTAGGCAGACCTTTCCTTGCAACAGCCGGTGCTTTGATTGATTGCAAGAATGGGAATATCGCTCTCAACATTGGTGATTTGGTCATGAGTTTCCATATGGATAAGATGATGAAGAGACCAACCATAGATGGGCATACCTTCTTTGTTGACACCTTAAATGACATAGCTGAAGAGTATTTCCTGGAGATGCATCCTGAGGACCCACTAGAGAGAGCGTTGGTCTGTTCAGCAACTTTAGAGGTGCATTCGTGTGATGATACAGCTGGATACTCGAGGATGCTCGATTCAGCACCTCCAGCATCGATCGATACCCCCTTGGTATCGGTCGATACCCTGCGAATCGAGGGAGAGATGACCAAAGGTTCTAAGCAAGCTGCTAGGCTTGGAGATTGGAGTGCAGAGAACGCTCCTAAAGTAGAACTAAAGCCATTCCCACCAAACCTGAGGTATAGTTTTCTTGGTCCTAATTCTACATACCCAGTAATTGTCAATGCTTCTTTGAACAACGCAGAGATTGCCTTATTGCTGAACAAGCTGCGCAAGTACCGCAAAGCTCTTGGCTATTCTCTTGATGACATTTCAGGTATATCACCGGACCTGTGCATGCATAGGATTCACCTTGAGGACGAGTCAATGACCTCAATTGAGCACCAGAGGAGGTTAAATCCGAATCTGATGGAAGTGGTCAAAAAGGAAGTGATGAAGCTTTTGAAAGCTGGTGCTATCTTCGCCATTTCAGATAGCTTTTGGGTCAGTCCAGTGCACGTTGTTCCTAAGAAAGGAGGAATAACCGTGGTGAAGAATGAGAATAATGAGATGATTCCTACTAGAATGATCACTGGACATCGAATGTGCATCGACTACAGGAAGTTGAATGCAGCCACACGGAAGGATCATTTCCCACTGCCATTCATTGAACAGATGCTGGAGAGGTTAGCCAGTCATCCCTACTACTGTTTCCTCGATGGATACTCCGGTTTCTTCCAGATCCCGATACATCCAGATGACCAAGGGAAGACCACCTTTACATGTCCATATGGCACATTCGCATACACGAGAATGTCATTTGGATTGTGTAACGCTCCAACCACTTTTCAGAGATGCATGATGTCTATCTTCACATACATGATTGAGAATTTCATGGAGGTGTTCATGGATAATTTTTCAGTATATGGTTCATCGTTCAAGGACTGTTTAGCTAACTTGTGTAAAGTGTTACAGAGGTGTGAAGAGAAACATTTGGTCCTTAATTGGGAAAAATATCACTTTATGGTTCAGGATGACATCGTGCTTGGGCACAAGATTTCTGAGGCTGGGATCGAAGTCGACAAGGCAAAAATTCAGGTTATGACGAGTCTCCAACCACCAAATTCTGTGAAGGATATTCGAAGTTTCCTTGGTCATGCTGGGTTTTACAGGAGGTTTATCAAGGATTTCTCCAAGATAGCACATCCACTCACTAATTTATTATGCAAGGAGATCAAATTCGATTTCACATCTGACTGTCTTGCAGCCTTTGAGGAGATAAAAAAGGCTTTAGTGAGTGCTCCTATTGTGCAACCCCCTGACTAGACTCTCCCTTTTGAGATCATGTGTGACGCTAGTGACTTTGCTGTTGGATCTGTTCTGGGTCAGAGGAAGGATAAGAAGCTGCACGTGATCTACTATGCCAGCAGGACTTTGGACGACGCTCAGAGAAACTATAGCACTACAGAGAATGAACTACTTGCAGTCGTCTTCTCTTTTGAGAAGTTTCGATCCTACCTTATTGGGAGCAAAGTGATTGTCCATACTGATCACGCTGCTCTCAAGTATCTGATGCAAAACAAGGACCTTAAGCCTCGTCTTTGTCGTTGGATTCTTTTGCTACAGGGTTTCGACATAGAGATTAAGGACAAAAAGGGCATAGAGAACGGGGTCGCTGACCATCTTTCGAAGATTCGGGTCGATGCAGACGTCCCCATTGATGACTAACTACCAGAAGAATCCGTTTATTTCATTGAGACTGAATTTCGGATGGGTTTCGCAGAAACTCAGCAATTCCCACGAATTGCAGGTCTTGGTATCGATCGACACTCCTATGGTATCGGTCGATACCAGGCGACTCCCGAACCAGTTTTGACTGTTGAACACCTTGGTACTTCAGAAGAGTATCTGGTATCTGCAGCCGATTCTGATCAACCGTGGTATGCAGATATCGCCAACTACCTCGCTGCAAATGCAGAACCAAAGCACCTCAAGAGCTATCACAAGAAGAAATTTTCGCGGGACATAAGGCGATACTTCTGGAATGAATCTTACTTGTACAAGCACTGTTCTGATGGTATCTACAGACGATGCATTGCTGAATCCGAGGTGTCGAAAATTTTGTATCATTGTCATGGATCCGATTATGCTGGACACTTTGCCACTTTCAAGACGGTGTCCAAGGTTCTTCAAGCAGGCTTCTGGTGGCCTACTATGTTCAAGAATGCCCATGTTTTCGTTTCACAGTGTGATACGTATCAAAGGAGAGGGAAGATAAGTAAGAGACATGAGATGCCACAGAACTTCATCTTTGAGGTTGAGATTTTCGATTGTTGGGGCATTGATTTTATGGGTCCATTTCCTTCATCGTATGGACACAAATACATCTGGGTTGATGTGGATTATGTGTCTAAGTAGGTTGAAGCCATTGCTAGCAGAACCAATGATTCTTTTGTAGTTCTTAAGCTGTTTAAGACCATCATTTTCCCTCGATTTGGAGTACCTCGAATTGTGATAAGTGATGGTGGCTCTCACTTTATCAACAAGATTTTCGAGAGGTTGCTGAAGAAATATGGTGTGAACCATCGTGTTGCTACTCCTTATCACCCTCAGACCAGTGGGCAAGTTGAGGTTTCCAACAGGCAGATCAAGGAACTCCTGGAGAAGACAGTGAACGTTACAAGAAAGGTTTGGTCTGTAAGGTTGGATGACGCACTTTGGGCTTACATAACTGCCTTCTAGACACCACTTGGGACTACACCGTTTCACTTGCTGTATGGAAAAACATGTCATCTTCCAGTGGAAATCGAGCACAAGGCAGCATGGGCTACAAAGATGATGAATTTCTACATCAAAACTGCTGCTGAGAAGCGATTGATCAAGCTGAACGAGCTCGATGAGATTAGGCATCTTGCCTATGAGAACTCAAAGCTGTACAAGGAAAGGACAAAGGCATACCATGACAAGAAGATCATCTCCAGGCATTTTGAACCGAATGATCAGGTACTTCTGTATAACTCTCGTTTGCAATTGTTTCCTGGTAAATTGCGTTCTCGTTGGTCAGGTCCCTTCACAGTCAAAGAAGTTCGACCACATGGTGCGACTGTCCTTATAAATCCTTCAGGGGAGGAGTTTACTGTCAACAGACAAAGGATGAAACACTATTGGGCAAACGTCGAGATTCCGGATGGACACATAATACCTCCGGATGATACACCCACTGCCTGAACGGCGGTACAGTCAATCTATTGACTATAAACGAGCGCTTGGTGGGAGGCAACCCACTGGTGAGTCTACCTTTGCGTTTTTTTTTTCCTTTTCTTTTTCTTTTTTGGGTCTGCCTCAGGATAAACAAGGAGCACAACAAGATTACTTTAGTGTCGATCGATACCCTTTGGTATCGGTCGACACCCTCTGCGAATGAGGAGGACATGAATCGATTTAAGCTTGGTATCGGACGATACCAAGCTGTGTGTCGATCGATACCCAATGATCCAGCACGGTAACTTCTTGTGTCTCATTTTACATTTGATTCATTTGTTTTCTTTCACCAACTCTAGGCTAGATAACACTGGGGATAGTGTTGTTTAAGTCTGGGGGAGGTAGTCGCTGACTTTGTTTTTGTTTTTCTTAGAGTCAGTCCATTTTTGAGTCATTCGTTGTTTTATTGAGTCAAAACTTTGTCTGAGACTGTGATCTTTTTCTTGAATCTATTGATTTAACCTTGCTTCTAAGTGACCATTGTTACAGAATCAGTTCTAGATCGACTAATGAAAAATCCAAAGGTTGACCAGTTAACCAGAAGACACTCATGTTTCCAGCAAAGTTCCTTAAAGCCCGAGCCAAATTTTTGCACTTCATCAATGTGGTTAGTATCTATAGAGCTTGATTCCTCATTCGTATCTGAGAAAGGAACCCATATGTTTGAAAATAACGGTATTTCTCTCCCTGTTACAAGTTAATTAATAAGTGCATTAAAATATGAAATAATTTTCTTCTGAGTAGAGGGCTAGGAAAATTTCCAGCGATCACATTATTCTACTCAAGAGGGAATGATCACACAGAGGATTGGAAGCGAGACTAGAATTTTCCTATCATGCCATTATTCGCCTACATCTTTTGATACGTTGAGAGGGAAGAACCGGGGATTAGGTGGCAAACACCATCAATACTCGCGTCTCGTACCTTAATCTGTATATGCAAAGCTTAAAACAAAAGAGAGAACATAATAATAAATAAGTCTGGGGGAGAGAAATAATACCAACAAGTGTGAAAAATGGTGGTTCCTTGTCATGATATTGTATGGGAAAGAATCTAGAAGGTTCTTGATATTGATTCACAGCAATGAAACTGGCGAGGATGGCTTGATTGAACGATGCTGCGAAATAATGTGTGTAGTCTGGGAAGCTGCGAATGTCTACGGAGAAGTACATGGTGGTTAGATCAAAAGCTGGTTAGGTGACATTTGGGTACTTGGGAAATTGGTCATTGCAATGTTTCATGAACAGGTGAGTCTCTACGTTTTCAAACCTCTTTCTCTGGTTTAATCTTTTATTTGCTTGAGGGCAAGCAAAGGCTAAGTCTGGAAGAGTTGATATATCATGGTTTTTACCCAGTTTAAGCCATGATATAAGTCCGTTTTGTTGAGTCTTTATTCTATTATAGAGTTTTTTAGAGTCTTTTACAGGTTTTAGCACATTTGGAGCATTATTGGAAATATTAGAGTTTTGTGGAGCATTATGGAGCAAAACTGAAGTCTTGTGACTAAGTACCTGATCGGAGCGTCAAGCATCGATCGATACCGCATCATATCGATCGACACCCATCGGAGCAGATTACAAGTCGCGACTTTAATGAAGTTTGAAGAATTGCAGAACTGCCCCAGAAGACTTTAATATTTACAAGAAGACCCCAATTCGTGTTTAGACTATTTAATTAGCTTTTACAGCCACTTTGGCTGTGTGCTTTTTGATTACTTTGTTCTAGAGTTTTTGAGAGGGGAGACAAGTCAGAACTCTGTTCGTCTGAGAGAAGATTTCGAACCCCTGTTTCATTCTACTCTTATTTTATTCTAATGATGATTTATTTAGTTATGTTGATTGTTTCATTCTCCATGTCTGAATAGATCACTTGTTAGGTTCAGGGTTCTCAATAGGGTTTTCTCTGGATACTAGGTTGACTTATTTGCTAGGATTCATTATCTGAATTAATTGTTCACCATAGGTTGTTTGCAAAGCTAATTCTGGATTGATCACATAGAACTTAGATCTTAGGATAATTGATTAGGCGAGAGAGTGAGATTAATTACCTGATAGAACCTAAGGTGAGCAAAATAACTATTCGCAAAGAGATTTGGTTTAGTTGTTTTGTGAACATATCGAACTTGTAGATTAAAAGCTGATTTAGACTTTAGGATTTGCAAAGAGATTTGGAATTCCTAGGATTTAGATTTAGATAGTTTTCGCAACGAGAGTTGGTTAGCTATACTTTAGTGATTTGAGTTCAAGAACCGCGCTAAATCTGAATTATGCTAGTTAATTTATCTGCATTCAGTGATTCCCTGAGAAATACACTGAGCCTATCTTTCTCCAACTGAATTTACATCCGTTTTAATTTACGTACTTGTTTTCAATACCATTGATTGCTTAGCGTAATTCCTACATCCATAATCCATTGTGTGTCTCTGTGAGTCCTTGTGTTCGACCCCTAGCTATACTATAACAATTGCTTTAGTATCTAAATATGGTATTAATTTGAGCATATCACATAACTATAGATGTGTAATACCCTAATTTCTAGAAAATGGTGGCATACAAGGACAGCATAGAAGAATTGATTTGGTAGCTATTTATGTTACAAAAGTGTAGTGATTTTTTCCATTACTCATTCTAATTAAACTCTTGGAATAAGCGTATTTGAGTTGGAATAACCGTAGGGACAATAAACAAGTTTTTCAAGTCTTCCATAAAACTGCATTGGCCGTTAGAAAGTGGGCCTCATGCCGAGAGTGGGCGTGGGCCCCATGGATGATGGCGGTTTAGGAGTTAAAACGATACCAAAATCGAATCTAGACAAGTGTGGAGTAATGTGTGCTCACACCGTTGGGGGTGATTGTCTTGGTTTCGCAACGAGTACGGTGCGCTTTGTGATTGGAGATGATTGTAAGTAATACTTCGATTTTTAGAAAAAAAATAGTGGTGCATGAGAAGATTTTAAGAGACTTGATTTGGCTACCTATGTCATCAAAGTGCATTTATTATGTTATGTCACTTGTCCTCACATAACTTCAGGGTTAAGCGTGCTTGAGCTCGAAAAATTTAAAGAAGGGTGACCTACCCAACAATGATTTATAGTATAGTTTATGTGAAGACAAAACATGGTGAAAGATCTCATGGTGATATGCATTATGTAAGGTCAGTAAACAAGTCTTTCACCAGAAGTCAATAGTTCAACTGGAAAGGTACCATGGAGCAATCCAATAGGACACGTGATCGAGTGGCACCTAGGACATATAAAAATATTAAAGGTTGGTCCATGCCTAAGGGAATGCATGGGTTTCGGTCCAAAACCTCATGGTTATCCCAAAAAAAAAATTAAACAAGTCGTTCAAACTTTTCAAAATAGTACACATTCCGTCAAACGAGGATGAGACCCACAGACCGAGATCAATTACAAGACTTTTCCTAATTCATGCCGAGTGAAGCTTTGGTAAAACAAAAGTGAAAAAGGAAGTTAGGTCACTTAACATTTTAATGACTATTTGTTTAAAAATTATTTTCAAACTGCAATGGAGTAAAAGCTTAGATATTAAGTTAATAAGTTGTTTACAAACAATGACACAAACAATGACACGCCTCATTCATTAGAATTGAGCTCCCTCGGAAAATATTGAAGATGCAACTATCTTGAAGTAGTCGGTGTATTAGTGAAAGTAGCTCACGAAGTGATACAAGGGAGCGGTGTATGTGACTAATGATGAGGAGCAGAAGTTGTGGGTTGGATTGGGCTTATGGATTAGACTCATAAGTGAATAAAGACGTGCCAAGAGAGAATATTGAGATGGATGAGCATCTTGGAGAGGATATTGAAGATTGGAGAAGTTTCCTTATTCTTAGGAGAAGAAAAAAAAAGTGAATATTCTTGGAGTGGAGATTTGCCTTTATCTCCAAGGAAGGATTTTGGCTAGGGTTAGCCACGTGCCTATTGTGTATAAATAGGGGTGTTGAAACATTGTACGTGCTTAACACAAAATTTGAGAATTCTTAACATAGAGTTTTTGGTTGTCTTGTAAGAGATCAAAGCTAAGAGCTAAAGGGTTCATCTATGGGGTTCTTGGATCATGTATAGATCCTTGAACGTGTGAGGCTAGTTAGACAAGTCAAGGTATATCTTGAGCTTGTCGTATATCGTTTTAGGTGAAACTTATAAGTGCACTTAAAAGATTGACTAGTAATATATCCTTGTAAGGAAAACCTTGTGTCATATTGTGTTCCAGTTCCTGTCTCAATAGCTCTTGCGCTTATAATTGGTATCAGAGCCAGGTTACTTGTGTGTAATACAAACAGGTGTGATCATGCGGAGAAGATGCAGAGCTATCAAGAGTTGGGGAACTGTTCGAATGTGATATTGGATTCAAAAGAAGAAGAAAGTGAAGATGAAGACGAGTTGAGTAACCTTGTTGCTTTTGTGGGAATCATCGAGTTAGAGGAAAGAGAAGAGATGTCTGGATCGGAATCTGAGGAAGAACATGAAGACGAACTTATTAAGAGTTACAAGGAAGTTCGGGAGACTCTTATCAAGATCGGAAAGGAGAACTTAGCCATGATGAATGAAAAACATCATCTTGATGTACTCGTTAAGTCACTGTAGAATGAGCTAAAAGCAGAAAAGGAGATCAACCAGGAGTGCGTGTCACTGATTAAAAAAAAGCTAGTTCTAGCAAAAAAGGCTGGCAAACTGGATCATGAATTACAAGCTGAAAAGAAAGTTTATGCACGACTTCAGTCAGAAATTGATCTTCGATATAAAAAGATTCACATGTTCGCAGGTACAAAGCAACTTGACAAGATTCTTAGCTATGGAAGAACATTGGACATAAGAAGAAGCCTAAGATACACTGGAAGGGAAAGGTCTGAGACTGAGAAAATCAACTTTGTGTCTGCAGGTTTTCAACAACAAGCATAACTTAAGTCTGTGAGTAGTATAACACGAAGGGGTGGATATTACTTATGTGGAAAGTATGGCCACATCAGGGCATACTGTTACAAGTTCTTGGATAGAGTGAATAAGCTCAGGAACCAAGGGAAATTCACAATGAATGGTTTTCGGAATCAAATATGGGTGAAGAAGTCTGGCCTGCTACAGGCAACCATGAAGTCTGATATGCTACAAGCAACCATGAAGTCTGATATGCTACAAGCAACCATGAAGTCTGATCTGCTACAAGCAACCATGAAGTCTGATCTGATACAAGCAACCATGAAGTCTGATCTGCAGCAGAGAAGAAGTACAACAAGTGGTACTATAGGACGTGGATTTCAGAAAAACACAAAAAGTGCATCAGGCCAAACATCACGACTTGGATACAATTGCTCAAAGATCTGGCGTGAATTCAGAAGCAATGTGGCCTTTATAGCAGATGAATATGATGATACAGTTCCTTAGTATTTCGACGGTGGTTGCTCATGTCATATGACAGGTACACGAAGCAACCTGCAACATATCAAGAAAATCAAAGGAGGGAAGGTGACGTTTGGAGATAAGGGTCACGGAGCCATTCATGGAAAAGGAAGAACGTGTGATACAGATCTACCTCAGCTGATGAATGTCTATATGGTTCAAGGGATAAAAGCAAATCTTATCAGTGTAAGTCAACTATGTGATAAGGGATTAACATTTGCTTTCACTAGTATAGATTGCAAGGCGATCAATAAAGATGGTGAAGATGTTATGAGAGGAATCAGGTCAGGGAATGACTGCTACATGTGGGAAAAATCAGCTAGCTCAGCTAAGTGCTTCAATGTAAGGGATGATCTAAATATGTGGCATCAACGACTTGGGCATATGAATGTAAGGAATCTCACCACTCTTGTCTATCAAGAAATAGTACGAGGATTGCCTCAGATCAAGGAAGAAGACAATATGGTTTGTGATTCGTGCTACAAAAGAAAGCATGTCAAAGTTCAACATAAGAAGGTGCTAGATGTGAAATCGAAAGCAGTATTGGATCTGGTTCACATGTATTTATTGAAAATGCACGTTGAGAGCTTAGCCGGCAAGAGGTATGTGCTTGTTCGTGTAGATGACTACTCCAGAGTCACTTGGGTCAGATTTATTTGTGAAAAATAAGAGACAACCGACAACTTCAGAATTTGGGCACTTCAGCTCATGAACGAAAAAGGAGGTATCAAGAGGATTCGCAGTGATCATGGTAGCAAATCATAATTTTTCATTCTATTTCCAAGTACAAAGCTATTCCATTTATTAGTAGACAAACAATTTTGGATTCGACCCCTATACCTCTCTCATTCCGCATCTGAAGAATCGTCTGCCATAATTATCAATAGTCTTCGATGTGTCCAACAAAGCAGACAGGCCACTGCCATAATTATCAATAGTCTTCGATGTGTCCAACAAAGCAGACAGGCCACAAAAACATTTGTTTGGAATTCCTTCATCAAATAAGTCATGAGCCATCGACCCCAAGCTTGCTCTCGATGACGAACTCTGACTGTAGCTCAAAGGCATGTTCACGGCGAGCTCAGGCTGCAACATAAATGTGAAAACCCCAAAAAATTAAGGTCAGACAAACAATTTTGGATTCGACCCCTATACCTCTCTCATTCCGCATCTGAAGAATCGTCTGCCATAATTATCAATAGTCTTCGATGTGTCCAACAAAGCAGACAGGCCACAAAAACATTTGTTTGGAATTCCTTCATCAAATAAGTCATGAGCCATCGACCCCAAGCTTGCTCTCGATGACGAACTCTGACTGTAGCTCAAAGGCATGTTCACGGCGAGCTCAGGCTGCAACATAAATGTGAAAACCCCAAAAAATTAAGGTCAGACAAACAATTTTGGATTCGACCCCTANCCCCCCTCAATAAGTGGCCAAATTCGAAATACACTGGTAAAAACTCACATTTTCGTGTCTGAATACTTCCCAATCGAAAAGGTAAGAAAAATACGACGTTCAAGTGTAGAGTATACTGTTAAAACGAACCTCTTTAATTTGAATTTAACAAATGTCTTGTTTAATTATGACTCCATGGTTTTTTTTAATTTGAATTTAACATTTGTCTTGTTTAATTAAAACTCTACTCTATGGGTTGCTCAATGGTCACGTGAAACCATAAGGTTATTTTTTTTTTAATTTAACAAATGTCTTGTTTAATTAAAATTCTACTTTATGAGTTGCTCAATGGTCATGTCGAAACCAAAAGTCATCTTCTCCAATGGACACATGTGTTGTTATAAACCAGAAGTCGTCTTCTCCAATAGGCACCCATTCACACATTTCCTTCCCCTATAAGTCACACACCCCCAAAAAAATCTATGGCGAATCAATTCACCCTTTCTACGTTGGCTACTAATCTCTTAAACAAAATTCTCATCCGGGTAGGAAGTTCTTCAATCTTTGATTTGTCTAGATCCAAGATTGCTCTAAGGGAATTTAATGAACTCTCTCAACATGACCACTTCCTAAAAAATGTCGACCTTTTCTTCATGTAATGCCCTAATAGGTTGATCGGACCAGAGATTATAGCTTTTCGTCTCTCTTGCCTCCACCGTGGTAACCCAACAACACTTCTCTTGAAGTGAGCTTCTCATTTCTTCCGCCTTCATAGATTATATGAAGGCCTTGCTATGCTTGGTGAAGGCGCTTAACGAGGGGGCATAATGTCCAAGTATTGTTTCAACATGCTTCGTTTAGTAATGGACGCCAACCCTACGGGATTCTGCTCTTTCGCTCTCACCAGCCGTGAAGACGCTGTCTGCCTGAGAACGGCCATAAAAGACTCCAATAGACGAGCATGGGAATATCCCCTACCGGTAGAGTTTTTGCAACGAAAACTTGAGTTGAAAGTAAGTATAGTCGGGTCGAAATGTGGATGTTCAACAAACAATTGGGGATGGCATCTTGATGAGAAGGTTTGCAACTCTTGCTTTTGGAAACTAGAGGCTACTCTTTTCCGCGAAACCATGCCTGATCATGTTTTGGAATCGCCTTATTAGTGTAATTCTGTATGCCTTTTTCATGGCCTTATCAAACTTATTTAGGACCATTTGTTTTTGGTTTGCTTTATGTATATGCCTTTCTTATTAAACCACATATTGGTATCCAAAATATATTTTGTACCCCACTACCTCCTTAAATGAGGGTTATATTGGTTTCTTTTTTATATTGCTTCTACAAGTTCTACACCAAAATTGTTATTACAACGTTCACAATACTACTTTCATATTACATAAATCTCTCACACTTGTCCATTTCCATGCATCCATTCTTTTAATCTCATCTTAATGGACAGAGCTCTGTGGACCACGATCGCATTATTTTAGCATATCTCCACTAAGTGGATAATGTTTCATGGACATAATGGACACATTAACTACACCAGTTATAAACAACATTCATACGCCGCAAGTACATAACCCAATCAAAATGTGGGTGAACTATATAGCTAAGTGTTCCCGAAAAGTCATACTAACTTCCAAAACACTCCAAAAAAAATCAAAACTTTGCCTTCCAAAGTTTCCAAAATACTTCCTCCATCAAATATAACTTATTCAAATTGGATTCGTGCACTTGGTCATGTTGTGACCTTATAACCTACACATTGTACACTTGTTTGGTTTCTTTTTATATTGCTTCAACAAGTTCTACACCAAAATTGTTATTACAACATTCACAATACTACTTTCATATTATATAAATCTCGCACACTTGTCCATTTCCATGCATCCATTCTTTTAATCTCATCTTAATGGACAGAGCTCTGTGGACCACGATCGCATTATTTTAGCATATCTCCGCTAAGTGGATAATGTTTCATGGACATAATGGGCACATTAACTACACCATAAACAACATTCATACGCCACAAGTACATAACCCAATCAAAATGTGGGTGAACTATATAGCTAAGTGTTCCCGAAAACCCATACTAACTTCCAAAACACTCCAAAAAAAATCAAAACTTTGCCTTCCAAAGTTTTCAAAATACTTCCTCCATCAAATATAACTTATTCAAATTGGATTCGTGCACTTGGTCATGTTGTGACCTTATAACCTACACATTGTACACTTGTTTGGTTTCTTTTTTATATTGCTTCTACAAGTTCTACACCAAAATTGTTATTACAACATTCACAATACTACTTTCATATTACATAAATCTCGCACACTTGTCCATTTCCATGCATCCATTCTTTTAATCTCATCTTAATGGCCAGAGCTCTGTGGACCACGATCGCATTATTTTAGCATATATCCGCTAAGTGGATAATGTTTCATGGACATAATGGACACATTAACTACACCAGTTATAAACAACATTCATACGCCGCAAGTACATAACCCAATCAAAATGTGGGTGAACTATATAGCTAAGTGTTCCCGAAAAGCTATACTAACTTCCAAAACACTCCCAAAAAAATCAAAACTTTGCCTTCCAAAGTTTCCAAAATACTTCCTCCATCAAATATAATTTATTCAAATTGGATTCTTGCACTTGTTTGGAACCGTTTTCTTCACCCGTGAAACCTGAAAGCGGTACGCAAACATAGGCATTTTGAAAGATTAATAAACTACAACTATAAATACAACTACCTTGTGGATGGTTTCTTACTAGAATTTTGCATGTGGATGGATAACGTAACTCCCTTGGGGGTCCCGATGGCCTTCTTGTTTTAGGGGGAAACAAAATAATACTGCTCACCTCATGAGGAATGTCTACATCTTTGGGGTTCCCCTCGGGGTTGATAACCCCTTCATAAGTCTCTATCCAAGTCCCAGTTTTGTAACACTCTCCCATCAAACTACCATAAGGAAGACTCAATGAGTCGGCGACCATTAACGCATGTCCACACGAAATCTTTAGCTTCTGATACGCCATACAAGAACACTTTTTGTCTTTTAATATTACATGGTACTTTCTACCAAACTGCCCAATAATCTCAACACTCCAGCTTGAGATAGCAATAATCTTGCTTCCTTTAGTTGTTCTCATATTCTTTATCATCACTTTATCAACCTCCGGAGTCACAATTCCTCTATGCTTTGCTAATTTCTTGCGCTTATCACCAAACTATATGATCATCATTGACTGAATAAAAGTTAATAGCTCAGTGATTGGGGAATACATACCTTCCATCAATGCCTTGTTCAGAGTTTCAGCAATGTTACTAGTCATCATATTATAACGATCACTTTGGAAATAAGCTCGCGTCACTAAAACTTCCAATGTTATATGCAAATGCAGCCGTTCCAACCAACTTGGCCAGACCCTTATTTTTATACCAAGATACAACATTCTTTTGAAGATGAACAATACAAGCCGCATGATGTGCTTTAGGAAGAACAGTTTTTTAGCTCTCTTTATGGACTGGTGCCTATCAGAGATGATGGTTTGTATATTGCTATCCGCAAATAAATCCTCTAACGCCTCCAGAAACCATATCCACGCATCATCATTATCGATGTCCATAACTGCAAACGCTAGTGAGAAAACTTGAAAATTAGCGTCATGTCCACTCGCTGTTAGCAACACACCCTTGAATCTGCTTTACAAATGTGTCACATCTAACACAATTACGTGCATAACCCTCCTAAAGCCAACCACTGAGGCACCAAATGAGAGGAAGACATACTTGAACCTCTCCACTCCATCCTCATCAGTTTCTGTTTTTAGCTCAGTTACATTCCCTGGATTTGCAAGCTTTAGCATGTGTAGATATTCATGCAGTTTGCTCAATGATTCATCATTTGTCCCTCTCACTCCCAAAACTTCACTTTCCTTCGCTCCATAACACTTCATATACGAAGCGTTCACACACAGATCTTCAAGTACAAGACGCTGCAATTCCCGTGCCATTGGTCATTTCACAGGGTCCCCATACTTCGCCTTGAAGATAGCAGCGATGACACGCGATGATAAATTCTGCTTGAGAGCTTATGCATTTCAATATCACATGTGTGTTCAAGTACTGCCTTTTTAATCTCATAATAAGAACTGTTCCGTACTTCCTTGGCAAATACCCTCCAGTCACAACGTTTGTCTACACAGCTTACCACAAACCCATCACGCTTTGTATAACTCTGCCGGAAACGAAACATTTCCTTAATTGCATATACAGCTAGCGCTACCTTACAGTCGTCCTTCGACAGATACACCTTGCCAACTATAATGCCATCCTCCTCGCATGCCACATTCAAGTCTGGAATATAATCATTTTCATACAGCGTGTCGTCAAACAGTGGTGGTATGTCGAACTACTCATCGTCCACTGTTCCTAGATTACGGGCACCGTGTCCGTAGGATCTATCCATCGTTGGATGACCACATGGTCCTGTCCATTCATCTTTCTTATTGTCCATGGGAGGCATCCCGCCGCCCACTGATATGCTCAAATTAATACCCTATAAGTACTAAAGCAGTTGTTGTAGTATATGTAGGGGTCGAACACAAGAACTCAGGAAATCACACAGTAGATCAGATAAATTTGAATTAAGCTAAACCAAAAGATGTAATTGAAAGCAATACGTAAATTAAACAAGTTGTCATTCGATTGGGAGAAAGATAAGCTCATGGCAATTCTTAGGAAATCAATGAATGCAGATAAACTAACTAACAAGATTCAGATTTAGCGCGGTTCTTAAACTCAAATCACTAAAGTATAGCTAACCAACTCTCGTTGCGAAAACTATCTAAGTATAAATCCTAGAATTTCAAATCTCTTTGCGAATCCTAAAGTCTAAACCAGCTTTTAGTTCAAGTTTGATTTGTTCACAAAACAACTAAACCAAATCTCTTTGCGAATAGTTATTTTGCTCACCCTAAGTTCTATCAGGTAATTAATCTCACTCTCGTGCCTAATCAATTATCCTAAGATCTAAGTTCCAGATTCGTCAACCTAGAATTAGCTTTGAGAACAACCTAAGGCGAAGAACTAATTCAGATGGTGAATCCTAATCAACTAATTAACCTAACATTCAAAGAAAATCCTTATGAGAACCCTTAACCTAAATTGGATATACTCAAACATGGAGAATGAAAACAACATGATTGAATAGATCATCAAAGAAATCAATAAGAAACAGGAGTTCAGAGTTGTCTCTCCAAAAACCAAAGTAAAATCAAACGTAATGAAAGCGTAGCCACCAAAGTGGCTGAAAAACCTAATTAATACTGCTAAACACGTTTTGGGCCTTCTTGTAAATAATAAAGTCTTCTGGGGCAATTTTGCAATTCCTCAACTCTTCATAAAAGTCGCGACTCGTGTCTTGCTGCAGTGAGTATTGACCGATACTATTCAGTATCGATCGATGCTGAAACTTCAAATCGGGTACTCAGCTACATGAACTTCTGCTTTGCTCCAAAATGCTCAAGAAAGCTCTAATATCTCCAATTATGCTCCAAATGTACTAAAACCTGTAAAAAAACTCTAAAACACTACAAAATAGTAGAAATACTCTATAAAACGGACTTATATCATGGGTTAAAAGGGGTAAAAACCATGATATATCAACTCCCCCAGACTTAGCCTTTGCTTGCCCTCAAGCAAATAGAAGACAAAACCAGAGAAAGAGGTTTGAAAACAAGGAGACTCACATGTTCATGAAACATTGCAATGACCTTTTTCTTTAGTGTTCCACACATCACCTAACCAGTTCCAAATCTAACCACCATGTACTTCTCCGTAGACATTCTCAGCTTCCCAGACTACACACATTATTTCACAATATCGTTCAATAAAGCCCATCATCGCCAGATTCATCGCTGTGATTAATACCAAGAACCTTCTAGATTCTTTCCCATACAATATCATGACATGGAACCACCTTTTTCACACTTTTTGTATCACTTTCTCTCCCCCAGACTTATTTCTTATTATGATCTCTTTTTTTTTAAATCTGCATATACACATCAAGGTATGAGACGCGAGTATTGATGGTGTTTGCCACCGAATCCCCGGCTCTTCCCTTTCAACGTATCAAAGGCGTAGGCGAATAATGGCATCATAGAAAAATCATAGCCTCGGTTCCAATCCTCTGTGTGATCATTCCTCACCAAGTAGAATAATGGGATCGCTGGAAACATTCCTAACCCTCTACTCAGAAGAAAATCATCTCATCTTTTATGCTCTTATTTATTAACTTGTAACAGGGGAGAGATATACTATTATTTGAAACACATGGGTTCCTTTGTCAGATATGAATGAGGAATCAAGCTCTATGAATACTAACCACATCGATGAAGTGCAAAAATTTGGCTCAGGCTTTAAAGAATTCTGCAGGAAACATGGATGTCTTCTAGTTAACCGGTCAGCCTTTGGATTTTTCATTAGTCGATCTGTAACTGATTCTGTAACAATGGTCACTTAGAAGCAAGGTCAGAAAAAAAGATTCAAGAAAAAGATCACAATCTCGAACAGGTTTTGACTCAATAAAACAATTTTTGACTCAAAAACGACTGACTCTAAGAAAACAAAAAAACAATGTCAGCGACTACCTCCCCCAGACTTGAATAACACTGTCCCCAGTGTTATCTAACCCAAATTTGGTGAAAGAAAACAAAAGAACATAGTAGGATTGTGAAGAAAATGAAGAGTTACCGATCTGGGACAGGTGTATCGACCGACACACAGCCTGGTATCGATCGATGCCAGGCTTAAGTCGATACAATGAACTCTTCTCATTCGCGTAGGGTATCGACCGATACCAACAGGGTATCGATCGATACTCAGACTATTTCGAGTTTGCTCTTTGTTTATCCTGACACAAAACGAAAAATAAAAAGAAAAAGACTTTTATACAAACTCACCAGTGGGTTGCCTCCCACCAAGCGCTTGTTTTACGTCACGAGCTTGACTTTGCGGACGATCAGAGCTTGACTTTGCGGACGATCAGTCAAGAGAAGATTGAGAACTTACTCCTAGGCAAGTTCTATAACTAGACACTTCCAGCTTCAGAGTTCTGCTCAACATGCTATCCACAACCTCCTTTCCTTTCTCTTTCAGCTCTAAAGTAAGAATGACTCTAGCCTTAGAGAATGGTTTTGAGGTTCCTTTGCACTTCACCTTGTATTCGATCGAATCCCCATCATACTTCTGAGGGATTAAAGTCATAGAAGCAGCACCCTTCACTCCTTTGCTCTTCACTTTCTTCTTTGCCTTAGATGTTTTGACGTCTTTCTTGGTGATGGTAGAAGGACTATCTAGAAGGTCTATGACAGTTGGCTCGTCAGGAGGCTCTTCCAAAATATCAACTACCAACGTCTCTCCTGTAACAATGGTGATGCAAGAGATATGTGTGGGAGTTCCTCTAGTAGGAATGGCTTTGTAGTACACCTCATTCTCAATGTATGAGAACAAGATTCTCTTGCTGGGTGTGTCCATAATGGCATTAACCGTAGCCATGAACGGTTCCAAGACTCAATTGCGTACTAGATCTTGCACTCATCTCCACGACCTGAAAATCAGTAGGAACCATGCAATCTCCTACGTTAACCAGCAAATCCGGGATTGTACCATATGGAAGTGAGGTGGAACAGTTTGCGAATGTGATAGATGTCTTGGGAGATCGAATATCAGCTCCCAATCTCTCTGCAATTGCCCTTGACATGACATTGACGCTAGCCCCCGAATCAACGAGAGACTCTTTGAATTCAACTCCAGAGATAGAGCATGGAACTGAGAATATCCATGGGTCTTCCCTCTTAGTCAACTGCCTCAGCGGTAGTGACTTGCTTCTTGCCTTGATAAAGAGTACTTTGATCTCTTCCAGAGTTTCTATGCAATCTCGGAAGTGACTCAGTAGAGGGCGGTACTCTAGAGCTTCTTCAAAAGTCAGTGTGTGGGGAATCCTTTGTACCATCTTCTCAAAGCCAAGCAGCTGCTTTGTAGAAAAGGGGTCTCTGAGGTGTCCGGTTGGCATGGGGTATGGCGCCTTAGGTTTGTAAACCCTTTCTGCACTCGACTCGGGTTTTGTTTCAGCAACTGAACTGGTATCGACCGACACAAGAGTGGTATCGATCGATGCTTTCGCTCTGGGATCGTCCCTGGCAGAACTTTGGACGTGTGTTGATCGATACAAGGGAGTATCGGTCGACACATGGGTGGTGTTCGAAATCTCATCGTCATCCTCGGCAAGATGATATGCTCAAATTAATACCCTAACAGTTCTAAAGCAGTAGTTGTAATATAGTTAGGGGTCGAATCCACAAAAACTCAAGGAAACACACAATAGATTCTAGATGCTGAATTACGCTAAGTGATCAATGGTATTGAAAGCAGTTACGTAAATTAAAAGTGTTGTAAATCAATGGAGGAAAAATAGGCCCAGGGTGTTTCTCAGGAAATCAATGAATGCAGCTAAATTAACTAACAGGATTCAGATTACGCACGGTTCTTGAACTCAAATCACTAAAGTATAGCTAACCAACCCTCGTTGCGAAAACTATCTAAATCTAAATCCTAGGAATTCCAAATCTCTTTGCGAATCCTAAAGTCTAAATCAGCTTTAATTAAAGTTCAGGTTTGATATGTTCACAAATCAATTATACCAAATCTCTTTGCGAATAATCAATTTGCTCACCTAGGTTCTATCAGGTAATTAATCGCACTCTCGTGCCTAATCAATTATCCTAAGATCTAAGTTCCAGATTCGTCAACCTAGAATTAGCTTTGAGAACAACCTAAGGCGAAGAACTAATTTAGATGGTGAATCCTAAACAGATAATCAACCTAGCATTCAAAGAAATCCTTTATGAGAAAACCCTAAACCTAAAGTGGATTTACTCAGACATGGAGAATGAAACAATCAACATAACTGAATAAATCATCAATAAAATAGAAAGAGTAACAAGAGGTTTTGAGATCTGATCTCGGACGAAGGGAGATTCAGACTTGTCTCTCTCAAACCAAAGTAAAATAAAGCGTAAAAAGCATAGCCATAAAAGTGGCAGTAAAATCCCTATAAATAACCTAAAACACGAATTGGGGCTTCTTGTAATTATTAAAGACTTCTGGGCACTTTTGTAATTCTTCAAGTCTTGGAAAACTCGCGGGTCGTGTCTTGTTGCGATGGGTATCGATCGATACTAGCCAGTATCGATCGATACCAAGGCTTCATATCGGGTTCTCAGCAACACGAACTTCTGCTTTGCTCCAAATGCTCCAGAAAGCTCCAATAACTCCAATTATGCTCCAAACGTGCTAGAACCTGTAAAAGACTCTAAAACACTACAAAATAACATAAAGACTCTATAAAACGGACTTATATCATGGCCTAAAAAGGGTAAAAACCATGATATATCAACTCCCCCAGACTTAGCATTTGCTTGCCCTAAAGCAAATAGAAGACTAAACCAGAGAAAGCGGTTTGAAAACGCGGAGACTCACCTATTCATGAACCATCGAAATGACCCTCTTTCCAAGTACCCAAATGTCACATGACCAGTTTTTGATCTAACTGCCATGTACTTCTCCGTAGACATTCGCAGCTTTTCCAGACTCCACACATTATCCCACAGCATTGTTCAAATAAAGCCCTCATCACCAGTTACATCGCTGCAGCCAATGTTCAAGAACCTTCTAGATTCTTTACCAGACAATATCATGACAAGGAACCACCCTTTTCACACTTTTTATATATTAATTTCTCTCCCCCAGACTTATTTCTTATTATGTTCTTTCTTTTCTTTTCAGCTTTGCATATACACATCAAGGTATGAGACGCGAGTATTGATGGTGTTAGCCACTGAATCCCCGGTTCTTCCCTCTCAATGTATCAAAGGATGTAGGTGAATAATGGCATCATAGGAAAATCCTAGCCTCGCTTCCAATCCTTTGTGTGATCATTCCCTCTTAAGTAGAATAATGGGATCGCTGGAAATTTTCCTAACCCTCTACTCAGAAGAAAATCATTTCAATCTTTTATGCTCTTATTTATGACCTTATAACAGGGGAGAGAGATACTATTACTCTAGACACATGGGTTCCTTTATCAGATATGAATGATGAATCAAGCTCTAAAAACACTAACCACATTAATGAAGTGCAAAAATTTGTCTCAGGCTACAGAAAAACTCTGCTGGAGACATGGATGTTTTCTATTCAACTGGTCAGTCCTTGGATTTTTCATTAGTCGATCTAGAGCTGATCCTGCAACACTGGTCACTCAAAAACAAAATCAAATCAATAGGTTCAAGCACAGGATCATCATCTCCAACAAGTTTTGACTCAATAAAACGTTTTTTTGACTCGATAAAACAACTGACTCTAAGAAAAACAAAAACAATGTCAGAAGACACCTCCCCCAGACTTGAACAACACTGTCCCCAGTGTTATCTAGCCTAGAGTCAGTGAAAGAAAACAAAAAGACAGGATAAAATTGGGAAAAACAAGAAGTTACCTTGCTGGAACATAGAATATCGACCGACACACAGCCTGTATCGATCGATACAGGCTTAAGTCGACACAGAATTTCATCATTGCCTGCAGGGTATCGATCGATACCAACATGGTATCGATCGATACCCTGGCGATTTTGTCAAGGTGATGCAGCGAGATATTTGGAATATTTCCAAATATCTTCATTATTATCTTTTATTTAATTAATTAAGATTATTCTAGATTTTAGGGTTTTATGATTTATTATAAATAAGCTGTTTAGGCCTTCTATTGTATGGAGTTTATGATTTGATTAATAAAGAGATTTTAAAGAGGTTTTGATAAACCACTGTGAAGAGTATTCACAAACCCTAGTTTCCGGATATTCTTAGAATCAACGGATCTAGTTCTATCCATAGAAGCTTCCACTTCATCATTTGGTATCAGAGCCAATCTGTTCTTTGATTTCTTAATCAGAGAACGATTTTGGATGTCATGGTGAGTGACAGCATCTATACTTCTGAGGACGAAAGTCCTTTTGTCGAGAGAGAATACCATGAGATCTACAAAGAGATCTATGGCGATCCGATCTACGACACCTATGAAGACGATGTCCTCGTTATCGATTTTGTCTTTGAAGAAAATCTGAGGCGTGCAAAATCCGTGTGCAATCAAATGGACTCTGATTTCGATTTCCTGCAGAATTCGGTTCGTGCGAAAATTGTGCAGAATCAAGTTTCTGGAAAAACTATGCAGAATCCGGTTCGTGCAAAAATTGTGCAGAATCAGGTTTCTGGAAAATCTCTGCAGTATTGGGATCGTGCAAAATCCGGGTGGAGCGATTTTCTGACAGAATACGTGCGAGATCTTGTGCATATCCAAACTAATGGATTTAAGAAGATCTATTTGGTGTTAAGAATGTTGTTGAAGATTCGAGGACGAATCTTTCTTGGCCGACGAGACCTGATGCAGCGAAGAATTGAAGATTCGAGGACGAATCTTTCTTGGTCGGCGAGACTGATGCAGCGAGATATTTGGAATATTTCCAAATATCTTCATTATTATCTTTTATTTAATTAATTAAGATTATTCTAGATTTTAGGGTTTTATGATTTATTATAAATAAGCTGTTTAGGCCTTCTATTGTATTCAGTTGATGATTTGATTAATAAAGAGATTTTAAAGAGGTTTTGATAAACCACTGTGAAGAGTATTCACAAACCCTAGTTTCCGGGTATTCTTAGAATCAACGGATCTAGTTCTATCCATAGAAGCTTCCGCTTCATCACAAGGCCAGTTCAGCTTCTCCTCGTTTGCTCCAATCTGATTCACTCAAGACACAAAAGCGAAAAATAAAAGAAATAAAAGACTAACCAGTGGGTTGCCTCCCACCAAGCGCTTGTTTTACGTCACGAGCTTGACTTTACGGGCGATTAGTTAGGAGAAAAATGAGAACTTGCGCCGAAACAAGCTCCACAATTTGACATCGCCAGCGTCAGAGTTCTGCTCATCATGTTTTCCACAAACTCCTGTCCCTTTTCTTTCAGCTCCGAAGTGAGAAGAACTCTTGCTTTGGAGAATGGTTTCGAAGTTCCCTTGCACTTCACCTTATATTGAATTGAATCTCCATCGCACTTCTGAGGGGTTAAAGTCACAGAGGGAGCACCCTTTACTTCTTTGCTCTTCCCCCTCTCCTTTGCTTTAACTGTTTCGTCGTCTTTCTTGATGAGGACAGAAGGACTATCTAGAACGTCTGTGACAGTTGGCTCGTTAGGAGGTTCTTCTAAAAGATCAGTTACCAACGTCTTTCCTGTGACAATGGTGATGCAAGAGATATGTGTAGGAGTTCTTCTAATAGGGATGGCTTCGTAGAACACCTCCTTGTCAATGTATGAGAACGAGATTCTCATGCTTGGCGTATCCATAATCGCTCCAACCGTGGCCATAAACGGTCGTCCAAGAATCAGCTGCGTAATAGATTTTGCACTCATCTCAACAACTTGAAAATCAGTAGGGACCAGACAACCTCCTACTGTGACAAGTAAATCAGCGATTGCGCCATATGGAGTTGAGGTTGAAGAGTTCGCGAATGTGATAGATGTCTTGGGAGATCGAATATCAGCTCTCAATCTCTCTGCAATTGCCCTGGACATGACATTGACACATGCCCCCGAGTCAACGAGAGACTCTTTGAATTCAACTCCAGAGATAGAGCATGGAACTGAGAAGATTCATGGGTCTTCCCTCTTAGTCAGCTGCGTCAGTAGAGGTGGTCGAGGATATTGCACTTTAGGCTTGTAGCCCTTTCTTCAATCAACTCAGGTGTTTTCATCAATTCTGGCTCGATCTGCGAGGGGTATCGATCGACACATGGTAGGGTATCGATCGATACTCGGGAGTCTGACACGTCTCGAGAAAGGATTTGGACTGGTATCGATCGATACTAGGTGGTGTCGGTCGATACATTGGCGATTTCTGAACCCTCATCGTAATTTTTGGGAAAATTGGCCAAAATCTTGGCAGTCTCGGCTAACTGTGTATCCAAAATCGTCTGACGAACACTGAGAGCCTCGATTTTGCTATTCAGATCAGTGTACAAGGTATCCATCCTCCCGTTGAAAGTTGATGTCATTTGCTGCTGTCCGTGAAGAAGTTGTTCAAGCATGGATTCTATCCTGTTTTCAGAAGTTCTGGGTGGTGTGGATGGATATTGATACCTTTGATCTTGAGATCCAGCTCCACCAACGTAGTTAACATGTTCCACTGCATTTTCTTCAGCAAAACGAACAGTCTTCTTCTGCCTGCCCATCAACAAATTATGCACTGAATCCAGCTTCGCATGTACCTCAGCAATCTGCAACCCATCCATGCTCCCAGCCTGCTTCCTTCTCTCAAAGTCTGCATTCCTGGCGCTATGGCTAGATGCAAAGTTCTCAATCAACTGATAAGCATCATCAGGGTATCTGGTAAAGAAATTTCTATTGCTAGCAGAGTCCAATGCCATCTGGTACCTACAGTCAATCCCTCTGAAGAAGAAATTCAGCAACTGAACCATATTGAACCCATGATGCGGACAATCCCTCTGATAAGATCTGAATCGCACCCAAGCAACCTTAAGTCCCTCAGTTCCTCCCTGAGAAAATTTAGAGATCTTGTTCCTGAGCTCCTCGGATCTCGCATCATCGAAAAAATTGTTCAAGAAGGCGCTCTTAGTCTCTTCCCAGGTAGTCAGTGATCCAGGAGGTAACTGCCTCAGCCAGTAAGTAGCTTCCCCACCAAGAGAGTATGGGAACAGCTTACAGAAAAGGAATTCATTGGGCACTCCATCGTATGTCACGCTAGTGACCAAATCTTCGAATTTCTCAATGTGGTCCATAGGATGTTCATGAGGAAGACCATGAAAGAGATGCGATCCCACAAGAGCAAAGTAAGCAGGCTTCAGCTCAAAGTCATTCATCTAGAACGTAGGAATACGGATCGCTGATCGATTGGTACAATACTGATGAGGCATGTTGTACTCACCAATCGTTCGACCATGATTAATGACTTCATCATTTCCAACGTTGGCGTGCCCAGCTGGCGTGACAATCTCATCAACAACAGCAGGAGGAATAACGACGTTTCCAGCTTCATCAAGTCACTGCCCCTTCTCGTTACACACTTGATCCTCTTGGTCCCTCAGAACTCCAGCTGCATCAGGTCTTAATATCACTGGGTTGCTCATCTCTGATGTCTGCTTCGTCTTCCTGTTTGTACGTTCCAAATTCACACCTGGATCACACTAGGTAAGACACGTTAGTAACAAAAACACGTTGAGTATTGATCGACACTGGATGGTATCGATCGATATCAACAAAGAAATCGCCCTAGTATCGACCGATACTGGTGAGTATCAATCGATACCGACGAACTTAGTCGAAACTCTACGGCTAAAATCTAATGGCGAATTGAGTCCCCGGCAACGGCGCCAAATTTGATATGCTCAAATTAATACCCTAACAGTACTAAAGCAGTAGTTGTAATATAGTTAGGGGTCGAATCCACAAAGACTCAAAGAAACACACAATAGATTCTAGATGTTGAATTACGCTAAGTGGTCAATGGTATTGAAAGCAATTACGTAAATTAAAAGTGTTGTAAATCAATGGAGGAAAAATAGGCCCAGGGTGTTTCTCAGGAAATCAATGAATGCAGCTAAATTAACTAACAGGATTCAGATTACGCACGGTTCCTGAACTCAAATCACTAAAGTATAACTAACCAACTCTCGTTGCGAAAACTATCTAAATCTAAATCCTAGGAATTCCAAATCTCTTTGCGAATCCTAAAGTCTAAATCAGCTTTAAAGTTCAGGTTTGATATGTTCACAAATCAATTAAAGCAAATCTCTTTGCGAATAATCAATTTGCTCACTTAGGTTCTATCAGGTAATTAATCGCACTCTCGTGCCTAATCAATTATCCTAAGATCTAAGTTCCAGATTCGTCAACCTAGAATTAGCTTTGAGAACAACCTAAGGCGAATAACTAATTCAGATGGTGAATCCTAAACAGATAATCAACCTAGCATTCAAAGAAATCTTTTATGAGAAAACCCTAAACCTAAAGTGGATTTACTCATACATGGAGAATGAAACAATCAACATAACTGAATAAATCATCAATAAAATAGAAAGAGTAACAAGAGGTTTTGAGATCTGATCTCGGACGAATGGAGATTCAGACTTGTCTCTCTCAAACCAAAGTAAAATAAAGCGTAAAAAGCATAGCCATAAAAGTGGCTGTAAAATCCCTATGAATAACCTAAAACACGAATTGAGGCTTCTTGTAATTATTAAAGACTTCTGGGCACTTTTGTAATTCTTCAAGTCTTGGAAAACTCGCGGGTCGTGTCTTGCTGCGATGGGTATCGATCGATACCAAGGCTTCATATCGGGTTCTCAACAACACGAACTTCTGCTTTGCTCCAAATGCTCTAGAAAGCTCCAATAACTCCAATTATGCTCCAAACGTGCTAGAACCTGTAAAAAACTCTAAAACACTACGAAATAACATAAAGACTCTATAAAACGGACTTATATCATGGCCTAAAAAGGGTAAAAACCATGATATATCACAAGATTGACGAAAATCTCTGCAGTTGAACTCTTATGCACTCATGGGTGTACCTCTTTTCCACTCCTCGAGGGGATATCAGTGACGTATTCGTTCTGTGAATGAACCATCGTTCCCTTGACAGTTGTTGTAGTATGAGCTATTTGAGTTTCCAGCATCTTCTGATGAATACTGAGAGCCTCGATTTTGCCATTCAGATCAGTGTACAAGGCATCCAACCTCTGATTGAAGTCCACTGTCATCTTCTGCTGTCCCTGAAAGAATCTGTTCAAGCATAGACTCAACCTTGCTGTCAGAAGTTCTGAGTGGTGTGGGTGGGCATTGATACCTTTGATCTTGAAATCCAACTCCACCAATGTAGTTAACATATTCCATTTCATCCTCTTCAGCAAGACGAACAGCCTTCTGCTGCTTGTCCATCAACAAATTATGCACCGAATCCAGCTTCGCATGCACTTTAGCAATCTGTGATCCATCAACACCTCTGTGCAGCCTTTTCCGCTCGAGATCAGCACTCTTGGTGCTATTGCTAGACGCCAAGTTATCAATGAGCACATACGCATCATCAGGATACCTCGTGTAGAAATTTCCATTGCTCGCAGCATCTAGAGCCATCTGATACCTCCAATCGATCCCTCCGAAGAAGATTCCCAGCAACTGAACCTGAGTGAATCCGTTATGTGGACAATCCCTCTGATAAGATTTGAATCGCACACAAGCAGCCTTAAGTGTCTCTGTCGGTCCTTGAGAAAACTGAGAAATCTTGTTCCTGAGCTCCTCAGATCTTGCATCATCGAAGAAGTTATTCAAGAATGCCTTCTTCGTCTCTTGCCAGGTATTCAGCGACCCAGTAGGCAGCTGCTTCAGCCAGTAAGTTGCATCTCCAGAAAGAGAGTATGGAAAAAGCTTGGTGAAGAGGAACTCATAAAGCACTCCATTGTACTTGATGCTAGTGACCAAGTCCTCGAACCTCTCGATGTGATCCATGGGGTGCTCGTGAGGAAGACCACGATAAGGGTGCTGACCCACAAGAGTGTAATATGCAGGCTTCAGCTCAAAGTCATTCCTCTGGAATGTGGGAATGCGAATCGCAGACCGATTGGCATAGAATTGATCAGGCCTGTTGTACTCACCAATCGTCTTGGCACGATTTACCACAACATTCCCAACATTAACGTGCGCGACAGCCTCATCAATAACAACTGCAGAGATAATCGCGTTTCCCTCTCCATCAAGTAGCTGCCTTACTTCATTGCGTACGCGACCCTCTTGGTCTCTCAAAACTCCAGCTTCGTCTTGAATTAGAACCATTGGGTTGTTCATCTCTGCTGTCTTATTCGCTTCCCTGAAACACAAAGTCCAGAACACGTAAGTAACTAAAAATCGAAAAATAAAACAAAATAAAACGTTGAGTATCGACCGATACTGGCTAGTATTGATCGATACCAACAGATTTAGTCAAAATTCTAATCTAAAATCTAATGGCGAATTGAGTCTCCGGCAATGGCGCCAAATTTGATATGCTCAAATTAATACCCTATAAGTACTAAAGCTGTAGCGCCCGCGTTCCGGAAGAATTGATTATTGAGGAAAAATAATTAATTCGGGTTGTTCCGGGGGTGGTATCGATCGATACCGGCTTGTATCGATCGACACCAGCCGGGTTTTTCTCCTGGTTGTCTTCTTCTCTTATCTTCTTTCAAGTATAAAAGTCTATCTTTGGAGGATAAGACCAAGGTTGGTCGCGAAAGAAAGAGAGAGAGAGAGAGAGAGAAGGAGAGAGAGAGAGAGAAAGAAGGAAAGCTTGGCGAAGCTTGGATCTTGCGAGATCGAGAGAGTTTGAGCTTGGGAGAAGCTTGAAGAAGAGGTTGGAAGAGTTGGTTTTGGCGGGAACTTGTGAGATGAGAGGGAGGTCGATCTTGAGCTCGGGAAGTTGTGTTAGAGCTCGATCCATCGTATCTAAAGGTGAGTTGGGACCAAAGGTTACCAAGTAAGCTTGTGTGGTGCCTTGTTAAAGCTTGGTTGATGCTTTTTGTGGCTTGTATGGCGATTCCTGTGTTTAGGTCTCGTGAGCATCGATCGATACCACGTGAGTATCAATCGATACCCGTCCCTTGGCGGTGGTCTTGAGTTGTGGTTGTATAGATCGATACCAGGTGTTGGTTTTAGTATCGATCGATACCAGTCCCTTGTCGGGAGTTGTGTGTTGTTTGGGCATCGATCGACACTATGGGAGTATCAATCGATACCAGTTGTGGCTTTGTGCTGAAAGTTTTAATTGTTGTTATTTAATTCTTGACAATTGTTGATTGTGCTTATTGGTAGCCTGTTGTTGGGATGATCAATCTCACTCAGCATTTGGTTAGCCAAATGTTGATGCATCACTTTTGTCGATGCAGATAAAGATAAGGCGTGATCGTGAAATCGAGGCAGTGAAGAGGGGATGATTAGGACCCGGGGGTTGCTTATGTCGTTTGGGTATCGATCGACACTAGGGGAGTATCGATCGATACCAGTTGTTTTTATTGTTATAAAATCGTTAGCTTGTGTAAGCTGTAGTACCTGTGTTGTACTGTTTAATTAGTATTGTTTAATGTATAATTATTATGGTTAATTATCGCTGCAAAAAAAAAAATGCGGTCCTTTCAAAAGCAGTTGTTGTAGTATATGTAGGGGTCGAACACAAGAACTCAAGAAATCACACAGTAGATCAGATAGATTCGAATTAAGCTAAACCAAAAGATGTAATTGAAAGCAATACGTAAATTAAACAAGTTGTAATTCGATTGGGAGAAAGATAGGCTTATGGCAATTCTCAGGAAATCAATGAATGGAGATAAACTAACTAACATGATTCAGATTTAACACGGTTCTTAAACTCAAATCACTAAAGTATAGCTAACCAACTCTCGTTGCGAAAACTATCCAAGTCTAAATCTTAGAATTCCAAATCTCTTTGCGAATCCTAAAGTCTAAACCAGCTTTTAGTTCAAGTTTGATTTGTTCACAAGACAACTAAACCAAATCTATTTGTGAATAGTTATTTTGCTTAAAAGGGGTAAAAACCATGATATATCACCCACCCACACAGTGTGGTCAAACACATCATGTTTTTAGCACAATATTGTCTCCCCAACAGCCACCCCATCCCATGTCTTATTTGCATGATCTACTAGATCGCACATCACCTCTGCCACATTAGAACCCCCATATTGTTCATCTAAAAATGGTGATCAAACTCTTTATTGTACTCATGAGTCATGATATCCTCTGAATGTTGTATCGCCATGCTCGTCCTCATCACTGTCTGAACACAAAGTTCCATCTAATTCTAAATCCTCTCCCTCAAAACTCTGATTCCTTTTCTCTCTCCCACTCTCACTCTTTAAAATGTCCTCCAACATATATGCATGATTTAAGAGTTCATCATCTTCAACGCACTGATAGGTCGTTTTATTTTGTGTGTTAGTCATATTCCCAATATTCTGGTCACCTTCTTCATTCTTCATTCTGAAACTCTCGCTTTCTACAAACTGGTGAAATCCCAAACGCCCTAAGCCCTCCACTTGTTGAAATCGGTGTGTTAAACCCAAAACCATCACCTTCTCCCTCACAACTTTTTTGGTAAACTTGTGTTTTGCCACCCGTAAGAGCACCCAAATAATCACTTGTAACGCTTCTTCTGGAGACGAGTGTTCTAAACCCACTCCCCCCCCCCCACACTCATTATGGTCTTTACTTTTCTTACACCCCTCAAACTTAGCAAATAGATTGAGAGAAGACGAAACACGGAAATGTTTAAGGAAGTAACCAATACTACCTTCGTTGGTTACCATAACCGGAGGAGTTGTGATCCCTGTAGACAGTTCCATGCTATTAGGGGGCCAATAACTCAAACTTACAGCCACTCCTTCCCCGCCATCAATAAAGAACTCACTCAGCACATTTTTTTCCAACTCTCATATACTAATCCCTTCGCGAAGTAGAACAATTCTTGACATCTTCTGTTTATCTATAACAAAGTCCCACTTCCCCTCGGTCGTCCACTCCCACTCACCACATATGACCATACAATGCTCATATATACCTTCAATAACAACATTCAAACACTACATTACGCTATGAAAGATATCCACCAAAATTATATCCACAACCTCAACACAGAGTTTTGGGGAAGAAAAAAAACTTGAACAAACTTTGTCCGTCTTCAACACAAAACGTCTGCTCAAACGGAATGACAACAAACAATCACCTCATCTTTACCCTAATAATGTGTTATCTAGATGTAAGAGTCAACGTTTATCTACCACAATATAAATATCTTTTTCTCAGCCATCCGATCTTCAACATTTACTGTGAAATAGACAGCAGTGATTAAATGGAAAAAAGTGGCCCCACAAATTTTTAGTTTCCCCGCTCCATCCAGAATCAGTTATATGCTTCCATTTTCTTATATCCATCATCTACTATCCACCATTGTCAAACCTCCATCCACTTCCGGTTACACTACTTTTCAAAAACCACACTAATTTATTACAATTTCTAAAAATCTAGTTCCTAATTTCACAGATCCAACTCAATCGTCGTTAATAGCATTCAACAACCTAGGCTTCATCCGGCGGACAGATTATAGGACCCCCCCCCCCCCCCCCCCTTTATGTTTGAGATGGCTTCATCCACACTCTACAATCCACCAACCATCCTCTGCAAACATCCATCCATCATCTACATCCCTAATATGTACAATTAATAACTCTTGTTTCCCAGAAACATTCGTCCGCCGATGGCTACAGAAATCCGGTAACTCAACCTTTGATAGCCCCCTAATTTCAGATCTTAATCTATATCTGAAATAGTTGCCCTGAATTCTCTCCGCCATAATTGATTAAACGAACATCATATGTCTAATCTATTAAGTCACGCTTCATCGGAGATCTTAGGTTATCCCCGATCTGATGATGTAGGAGACAAAGAGATATTCCGCCTCCACTCGCCGCACCAAAAGTAACCGTGCCCAGTAGAGATTTCGACCCGGAAAGGTCATTGGAACCTAACGGAGCTGTCAAAATCATTATTTCGGTTTTCTACCATCGTCGGAAGCCTCTCCGTTTCTCGCCGGCTTTTTCATGGTAAAAACGTGACTACATTTTTACCTAAGGACTACTAAGTCATTTCACTGCCCAAAAAACCCCCAAAAACTACACCAATAGACAAAAGAGGGTTTTCTGTAAGAAAAAGTCAAAAATGTGACTTTTAATGTACATCACCTTTAATAGTATAAGGAAGAAGAGAAAGCAAGTATACCCTCATGTGGTATTAAAATATTAAATAATGGCCATTTGATAGACTCATCAAACATTTAGACATGTATCTTTTGTAAGTTTGAACCAGGCCTGATGTTATAATATGTATAAAGCAAACATATATGTTATAATATCCCCAAACGTCTAGGCTTATAATAAGGCATGCAAAACATAACCACATAACATATATCACAACAATTAAATTAGCTTAAAGAGAAGAAATATTAAGTTTTACAATATTGAAAATTAATACAACTCTATCGATACGTTAGAGTTGTTCTAAATTTTGAAACAAAACATATAAGTAATATATAAGCAAAACATAAGCAAGAAATAAGTAAAAAAAAATTGAAAAAAAATATATAATTACCAAGTAAAACCATAGAATGCAATATATAATTAATAAGGTTTTGAGTAAGAAATACAAATTTAAAATAGATATCATCTACGTATATGAAAGAACGGATTTTGAAAATAATATTATATATGGTTGGTGTTCACTACAGTGTTTATTCTGTTGGACACTCCATCTTTTTTGTATAAAGACAACTGAATCGATCTATGGCGTTTGAAAGAACGGATCTGCCAAACAAAAACCATTTAGACTTGCCGCCAAACTGAAAGTAGAATGAGGTCAAATTCACTCTCTAATCAACCTATTTTATGCTATTTGTTTAGATTATCTAAACTCATCATCATTATTAAAAAAACAGTGAGAAACTATAACTCGTACCATCCATTCTACGAAATTTGTTTTGCTGATTCTAGTGTTCCCATTGTCCTTGGACTTTTCTTGGAACAAGCTCAAAGCCTTCACATACTCATC
The DNA here is from genome assembly GCA_002933935.1 of Eutrema yunnanense. Taxonomy (NCBI): domain Eukaryota; kingdom Viridiplantae; phylum Streptophyta; class Magnoliopsida; order Brassicales; family Brassicaceae; genus Eutrema; species Eutrema yunnanense. The sequence continues at coordinate 196,660 of PKML01015173.1, forward strand.
TTCGCGGACCGCTGAAGATCCTTCAAGTCAATGAACCTAAAACAGAATTTGAAAGATAATTTTACACCTCCAGAAGTTTCCAATATCAAACCCACGAGATCTACAAATGAAACACTTACTCCGAAGAGGGATTTGCCACATTGGTAAACATCTTCTCCGCCTCAAGTTTTGCTTCTGATTTGGTTTTAAACTTGATTGCAAGGCCTTCTTTCTTATGGAGCATCATCTTCTTAATGTGTCAAGCCGAGAGCTTCTCTGGGTTGAAATTTTTCAGCCTTCTTAATTGTTTCTATGATACTCCAGCCGCTGTCATTTCCATCAGCGGGAGACCCGAAAGGGATTCCACCATAAAACAATAGTAGATACACTGTGAAGCCCCCACATGGTATGTTTTCACATAAAACCATGCAGCGAGGGACTTCACTATGATAGATTTGAAAAGCCATATGAAGCTAACAACTCCACCAAAAACAAATATCTTCTCGATGTATCTCACTGTCTTTATGTGCAAGCTTATCTCGCCAAACAAAACCATATATAATATTATTTTCAAAATCCGTTCTTTCACATACATATATGATATCTATTTTAAATTTGTATTTCTTACTCAAAACCTTATTAATTATGTATTGCATTCTATGGTTTTACTTGGTAATTATATATATTTTTCAATTTTTTTTACTTATTTCTTGCTTATGTTTTGCTTATATATTACTTATATGTTTTGTTTCAAAATTTAGAACAACTCTAACGTATCGATAGAGTTGTACTCCCTCCGTTCCACAAAGATGAATTTTTTAGAAAAAAAATTTGTTTCACAAAGATATATTTTTTAGCTTTTCTATGCAACTATTATCAATTAATGATGATACTTTGAAAAGTTTAAGAAGATTAATTAAATTTATTGAACTACTATTGGTTTAGAGATATGGAAAATTGTTCAATAACAAAAATTGATGCATTTATGATTAAGTATTAATTATTTTCTTAATATGTGTGAAAACTCTAAAAAATTCATCTTTGTGGAACAGAGGGAGTATTATTTTAAAATTTATTGTAAAACTTAATTTTAAGTTTGAAAAGTATTTAATATAATTATACTGATAATATCATTATAATTTTGAGTTAAGAAATTTCGATATTGCTTTGGATTTTTGGATCGACCCTCACAAAAAGTTATAGCCATCTTCTATTTGGAGTCAACATAGATTCATCTTCCCTTTTGATGCCGAACGGATTAATGTCAAACCTTAGAATCATTGGCATTGAAGGCGGCGACTCCACGACTTTACCCTTCACTTCATCTACTTTTAACAACGATTTCTTATGTGTCTGGTTGTACCACCAACCATGCATTCCCTTTGTAAATTCAAAATAATATTATATATGATTTTGATTTTGAATATTTTGAATTTGAAATCTTATCTATTACTTTGTTTTTATTAGAAATCTATCCGCGTGTTGCGCAGATTTAAAGCTATATCGTGTTCTAATTTATTGTTATTTTTTAATTTTATTTTAAATATTTAATTTTGTGTGTTTATGTATTTTAGTTTTCTACTCGCTTAAAAAATTTTATCAACAATTTTAAATTAACTAAACGGTTTTTACATCGATAATGTCCAATAAATCAAGTTTAGCATTCTTTGCTCACTAAAATATTAAATATGTGAATTCGATGTTTGTAATTCTTTTATATTTGTATATACTAAAAATGAAATATGTACATACTATTTAGTTTTAATCTATAACAGTCAAAACTGAATTAATGTATGAATTGAAATGCTGACATATTATCGTAATTTTTTTTATAGCGGTACGAAATGCATGTTGGTATGGTTAATATAGTGGTAATAGATGGCGGTACGATAAGTGATGACAATTTAAAAAAAAAAAATTGATGATGACATTATACTATTATAGTAGTTTGTAAAGACATATAACATTTTATTTGTATATTTTATTGTGGTAATTCTTAAGCATTATGACCATTGATTCTTTTTTAGTGTTGAAATTTTTTAAAAAATATTTTTAAATTGAAAAATACATATTATACTACTATGAAATTTTCTAACTTTTCTTATATGGTTTAAGTGTGATATCTATTATATATATAACTAAATCCAACGACACTTAGTTGTCATTGATCTCGTTCTAATCTTCAATCTCCTATAACTCATTTTCACTTAATGATGGCTAATTAAAATCTTTTGACCACTTTTTCTTCTTTTTCTATTGTGGCTTGTATAGCCTTTTTTATTTTCTCTTATCTTTGTGTTCATTTGACATATTTTCGACTTTGTGAAAATAAATTGTTAAACTTATATTTATCATAAATCCATAGTATTTCTTTTTAACCCTTAAATAATACAATGTAGATAAAGTAAAAAAAGATTATTGTAGTTTTTGTT
>PKML01015173.1:215205-237639 GCA_002933935.1 Eutrema yunnanense
CAACTTCACGAGTTAGAGGAGACTAGGCTCGATGCCTATGAGAGCTCGAGAATCTACAAGGAGAGGACCAAAGCATTCCACGACAAGAGGATTGTGCACAAGGACTTCAAGGTTGAGGACCTAGTGTTGGTATTCAATTCCCGGTTGAAGCTCTTGCCCGGGAAGCTCAAGTCAAGGTGGTCGAGTCCGTTTGAAGTTAAAGAAGTAAGGCCGTTTGGAGCCGTTGTGCTTGTTAACAAGGAAGGCCTATATTTCATTACAAACGGCCAAAGACTCAAACCCTACCGGGCAGATCAAATCGTCGAGAAGGGAGGATCGATCCCCCTCGATGATGTCCCTCTAGCTTGAAAACGGTAACAAACGTCGAACTTAGTGACGTTAAACAAAGTGCTCTTGGGAGGCACCCCAAGCTTATCATTGTACATATTTTCTTTTTGTTTATCTTTTTTTTTTGCTTTCTTTTCTATCTTTGCTAGATCTTTTTGATGTTTTTGCTGAGTATGCATAGGGTTCAAAGGCAAAAAGGCGAATACCGAGCAGTAACACCGAGGAGTGACATCGGTATTCCAACACCGAGCAGTGACACCGAGGAATGACATCGGTATAGACTTGCAAAGAGCAATACCGACGTTACAGATCGGTACCACAGCTCGGTATGGAAACAGGAGGAAAACCTCCTTAACACCGACGTGTGGTACCGAGGAGTGCAATCGGTATTCTAACACCGATGTGTGACACCGATGAATGACATCGATGTTCGCCGAAAATCTTTAAAAATTTTGGTCAATACCGAGCAGTGACCTCGGTATTGACCATTTTTTTTGGAATACCCGGACCCGACCCAGGTAAATCTCCTTCTTCTTCCTTTTCCACGCGACCACACCCTCTCTTTTTCATCTCTTTTGCGATTTCAAGAGAGGAAATTACTCAATCTCCCTCTTTTCTCAACCAAATTTAGTGATTCAAAGCCCCATAATCTCGATTTTCACTACTCTTTTTGGATTTGTCATCATTTCAAGCATCTAATCCAATTCCCCCAAGGTATCATTCTCTTAATTTTTCGACAACCATGGTTTGTTCTTGAAGAAATATTGTTTGCATATGGTTTGATATTGTCTTTCAATTGTGCAAATACCTTGGGGATGGGGTATCTATGCTTGAACTTGTTGATTCATGTGCAAATTGTTGATGGTTAGGGATTTTGAGGAATTGGGATTTTACGAATTAGGGATCGCGAATTGAGATAATTTGTTTGATAAATATGAATTGTGACATTGGTTCATTGCTCTTAGGTCATCTTTTGGTGATCCCTTGATTATTTGATAAGAAATTATACCTATGCTCATGGATTGTTTCAAGGATAATTGTAGGTACAATGTCGGACAAGGGCGCTCCATCGACACGGGCACAAACCAAAGTTCAAACAGTTGAAAAAGGGAAAGGAATTGCCCAAGCTACGGCCGCGGAAAAGGGAAAAGGGATTGAAAAAGCTAGTGCCAAGGCAAAAGCTAAAACCGCGACTACAGCTTCCAAAGCCACGAAAACAGCAAAGGAGAAGGGGAAGAGAGTCGAAGAGGAGATCGAGAGAGAGAACCCAAGTGGAGATGTCCCCATGCCGGGACGGACAAAGCCAAGTGAGCAAGATTATTTCGACAAATTTTGCCGAATGAAATTCGAGCAAGGCAAATTTGTCGATACGGAGACAATGGAGAGGATGGGTATAAGCGACGAAGTGTGGGCTATCTTTGAGAATATGGGGCTAAGGAAGTTCATGAGCATGAAACACGAAGCTACCAAGGCACTCACCGGCAAGTTCCTAGCCACCCTACGAGCTAAGTTCTACGACACAGAGAATGCAAACTCCGGATTTGGAGTTCTAAAGTTCGGACTCGAGGGAACAACCTACACCGTCAACTTCCACGAGCTTTGCGAGATATTCGGGTTTAGAGAAGAAGGTACTTACGGCGGGCAATACTTTGACTACCCGGGACACGAGCTCCGAAATCTTTGGGCAACAATTGCAAGCGGGGAGTTTAGAGCCGGTGACTCTAAGAGCGCGAGTATACGGCACCCGGCAATCCGGTACGCACACAAGGCGTTGGTCCACAATTTCTACCACAAAGTAGAGATTGACACGGTTACTACGGAGGAGATGGAATTGTTGGAGCTTGGTCTAAAGCCTATCCTACCCGTTCTCGCAAACGGTACGGCATTCGAGGGGCCGGAGAGACTTTCTTGTCTCGTAACACTCTTGGTGAGACACTTCTTCCATTACCGGGATTGGGCTTGAAAGACAAAGTCCAAGAAAGCCGCGATTTGCCTCGATTGGGTGATAACTCCAATTCTCATGGCAAAGGGGATCAAAATAGCACTTGGCCAATATGATTGGAAATCTTTGGATATGGCCTACCTTTCCAAAGTTAAGTTCTTCAAAGGATACATCGAAGGAAAGATGGCTTACAACCTCCAACTCACCGAAACATCCTTGGCACAAATCCCCTTACCCAATCATGCGCTCACCAACTTCCATGACCCAAGGAACGTCATGTTCATCCCTCCCCAAGAGTACCTCTACAACTCCACCGTCGACCCACCTATGCAAGCGTTCCGCAAGAAAACACAACGGAAAACCACTATCGAGGAGCCAATTGACCTCGACGAGGGAGTACCCAATGAGTCATCACCCGAGACCGTCTACGGTAGTGAGCGCTACTACTTTGACCCCTATGATGGGGCTATCACTAGCCAGGCCACAAGACACGCTCATCACCAAACTCGTCTCCTCCAACGAATGTGCAAGTGTCAAAACAAAAACATGAAGAAGATGGTCAAAATGATCAAGTCTTTGAAGAAGACGGTGAAAGCCATGGGTCGAACCATCAATGAGCTAAAAGACGGAGGTTGTGGAGCGAGTTCATCAAGGGCCGGTGAAGGAGGAGATGTCATCACGGATACTAACCTCGCGCCTAGAGGAGATGATTGGGAGCTAGCCATTGGTTCTAGCCGTCCCACAGCCCAACCGGAAAGGGCAACAAAGAGGAGAGCGATGCGATCTCCGTCTCCCGTCTCAAGTAATCCATCCTACTCAATGGGGTCTACATCCCCATTTCCAAGCTTCTAGGTATGAATCCAAAACTCTTGTATATATTTTCTTTTAAGTCTTGCATTGTATAGATATCTCTTGTTTTTGGTCCTTTCCTTAGGTTTATTTCACACCGAGACGGTGTGATTTAAGTTTGGGGGAGGGACCGGTATCTAATAACATTTGCTTTGTCTTATTTTATATTTTCATCTTGAGTCTCATGCATACATCTAAGGCATAGAAAAACCAAACAAATTCGAAAAATTTTGAAAATGAAAAGACAAAAAGAAGTCATTTAGGATGCATTTGCACTTCATGTAGGATTGAGTCTAGAATGCATAGCACGTAGATAATGCATTGCATGCGCATTAGGAGCTAGAATGATTCCTCTTTGCGAAGTATTGCTTTAAAGAGTTTAAGTCCTATGCTCTAGATCTCGTGTGCGAAATTAAGGTCGAACCATGTTTGGATTTCATGTCTGATTACTTAGTTCTTAGCCAAAGCAAGTTGATTTGAGTCCATTCCTACTTAAGTGATAACCATAATTCGACATTGTAATTATCATGTTTGTGCATTGCATAGTGAATGCATGGTTACTATATACATATTTGGGCTATCTTATCCGCTTTGCCACTCTCTTGTTAGCCCGAATAGCCGATTCTCATCATTGGAACGGTTAACCACTCCTTTAACCCAACCTCTTTTCAAGCCAAATACTACTTGTGAGTGATTGTGAGGCCTATTTTCGAATCAACTAGGCAAAAAGTGTTGAGTTTAGAACGACAAGGAAAAACTTCCATGTAGAACTTGCTCGGCATCAATGAGCTAGACATAGGATAAGGCTAGATAAGTTGGGAACTTGGGACAAGGGAGAGAAGGGAGATTTCGAGCATGAGAAAAAGGGATGAAGAAGAATAGGGGATAAGCAAAAAGCTTGAAATGGTTGGCTATAGTCGTTTATGGAAAAGGCTCTAAGTGAAAAAGAAAAGAAAATAGTCTCTAGTTTTCAAAAGAAAGAAGGAAAGCCAAAAAGGCTAAAGCAAATAAAAGAAACAAGAGAGACTAGAGAAAATAAACAAGAGCTAAGCAAAGAAAAATGTTGAAAGCCAAACCATTTGGTGAAGAAGAAAATCCCCTAAGTGTTTAAGAAGAGAAGGAAAGTGAGATGATATGAGTAGTGAAGGCAAAACGCCTTGTAAAAAGGGTAGCTTAGGAGGATCTTCATTGGGGTTTAGAGATTATAGGTCAAGTTCGATATGGGACATTTGAGTAGATGGAAGTCAACCTTGTATGCATCTATTGGGCTTTACTCTTAACATTTTGCATTAGTTGATTCCTTTTGAGAGAACCCCTCGCTCGGAAACCGTCACTTGTATCGAGATCACCTTTATCTCGAAACCTCTACCCTAGCCAAATGCATTCACTTGCCTTGCATAAGCATGATTCACTTGGAAAAAGTCTAACAAATGTTACAGGATTGGATGATTTGAAGGCTTCTGTAGGTTGAGATTTGAGCTTGGTTCATGTAAAGATGAGCATGGCTAGTCCCTTTTGAGTAGACATGTTTGATCACACTTTAGAGTTTGCACTTGGACTTCAACTCTTTTAGTGATGTTTTTGCTTGAGGACAAGCAAAAAAGTAAGTTTGGGGGAATTGATATCATCATATTTTGCATCATTCTAGCATCCGTTTCATTTAGGTTTCGAGTCATTTACATGTGGTTCATGATATATTTTAGCATTTTAGTCATTTTAGGAGTCTAGTGTGTCCACATTTAGTCCTAGAGAGTCCTTGCATGTTTTGGATCGCATTTCAGGTGCTAAAGAAGAGATTCGAGACCCGAGGAGAGGAGACGGAAACCGTACCGACATCACTGGTTGGTACTGGTGCTCGGTATCGAAAGCAGAGGAGTTGCACCGAGGTCACTGCTCGATGCAACTGATCGGTATAGCTCGACGGGGGAAAACAGCCACAATACCGACGTATAACACCGAGGAGTGACGTCGGTATCGAAGCTTCAGGGGATTATACCGACGTCACTGCTCGGTGCAACTGATCGGTGCTGCCACAGGAGGAAACCCGGGGGAAAAAGTCCTTAATACCGAGCAACGATACCGATGAGTGACCTTGGTATCCACTGAAGATCACCATACAACATCTCCTCAATACCGACGCCACTGCTCAGTGCCCCTCGTCAGTGCACTAACCCATGCTCAATACTGAGGTGTTACACCGAGCAATGACCTCGGTATTGGCCAAACCAGAACTCTTTATCTATTTAAACCGGATAGGTACCCGATTTATCCCGGGTCGACCTGGTTCGTCACTATTCACTATTTAAGCCCAAAAACCTAATTTGGAGGGGCTAAGTCTTTTCTTAAGCAAAAACTCTCTAAAAGAGTGATTTGTAAGAGATTGATCCTTTTGATTTATGCAATTTGAGTATTGTTTTTCTTGATTGAATCCATCTATCTTCTACTTTCTAATCATCCAATCATCTTGATCATGAGTTTTAACACTTCTTTTCTTGGATTTGTTAAACCCATGATGATTAGTGAGTAGTCTTAAGGACCTTGGGATATGGTAGATTAGGGTGATCCAAGAGTTGATTAGTGGTGTTTAGGGTTAGATAATCTTACATTCCTTGTTGTCTAGTGTCCCCAATGCTAGATCTAGCTTGAAAGAGTGGATCTAGACCATAGGGCATTTCATGAACACCACCACGTGTTTGATGAAATGCCTTGATAAACTAGGCTTGAGATTTATGCTCCTAACCTAAGACATTAGTTGTTTAGGGGATATCTTTGGTTGATCTTGTTATGATATTTAATGCTTGCTGTTGTTAACCCACAAATGATGATTTGCTAATGGGTTGAGTAATTAGCATAGTGATTAGTTGCTTGAAAGAGAACTAATCAAGTTTAGAGATCTTTGACGTAGGAATTAGCTTCTTGAGTGAATGAACATCTCTAATTGAAATTGGATCACCTTATATCAATAACCTTATCTCTTGCTCCGCTTTTGTTATTTAAATTTCATCTCGTTTAGTATTGCTTGTGTTTGTTTGAATTTGAATACTTAGTCATAAACTACCTTGTTTAGCTTAAATTACTCATGAACCTTGCATTCTTAGTGTTTAGAATAATCTCGATTATGGATTGATAACCTCCTTACTACATCGTATTGGGGATATTGATACATCATAGAGACTAAAAAGTCTTGTATCACATGGATTGCGTTTCTTTGGTGTTGTTGTATGTGCTCAATATTATGATGAATAATACTCTAACAAATTTTTCTTTTTGAAGTATCTAAACGCACAAGGACATTAGATCATGCAGTTTTTAAAATAGACAATTTTTAGCAAAAGAGAATAAAATCAAAACCTATATCGAGCTATTTTTGGTATTTAGTATGTTGAGTTAGTTCCAGTTTTTTACCAATAATGTACTATTAACGTGTAATTAATATAAACAGAGTAACAAAAAGTGAAAAACAATTGTGGCACAAAAAAATGTCGTCAAACAATGTTGACATCACAAAGAAAGACTGTTTATCTTAAAAATGGGCGCAAGTATAATATTTTTTTAACCATAAACATAAAGACAATAGTATATATGTTATGCAAAAAAAGTATATAAGAATCTAGAATAATGCAAATATTGAATTTATTTAATTAAATCTTTAATGATCAACCAAAACATTAAACGAAACTTAAAGTGTAAAAAAACAAATACTTATATAAAATTTAAAAAAATAACAAATTAAAATTTGATATAGTTTTACACTTTTGCATAACTAGTTGAGCTTAATTGAGTACTCTAACATCTTTATTTAAAAGATTAATTTTAATTTTTTTTAATTTGTCAACAGATTAATTTAATTAAAATAATGAATTTTTGCCATTTTACCAAATATATGAAAAAAAAATATATATGAAGTGAAAAAAAGCAAACTGCAGCTCCCACTGGCAAAACGAAAACAAAGCGACCGTTTTTACTCTTCACTTTCGTCGTTTTAAATCCTAATTGTCGCCGCCGGCAGAATTGATCGGTTAAATATTTCCCGACGGTTCCGAAGTCATGATCTGCCTCTCTAAGCGCACTGTCTCTTCTCTTCTCCGATCCAGTTCCCATCTCCGCGGCGATGCTACGGCGGCAGTCTCCTGTTCCCCTCCCTTCTCCGACTCGGTATTTACTCGCATCCTAATTGATGGTGAACAATCGATTCTCTTGTTTTGGAATGTGTTTTCGTCAGATAAAGCTTGATTAGGGTTGGGTCTTTTTTTCCTCAATCTGCTACCTTTTTTTTATAGTCTCGGATTGGGCGTATTTTCGTAGACTTTTCTGTATAATTTGCTGTCAATTTAATTGGATTAAGCGACGGTATGGTGTTTACGCAGGACGGTGGGATCAAGAACTTGCATTCTCGAGCAGGAAATGCTATGTCGTGGAGAAGTAATAGTCCTCAGGGAAGCTTTCTTGAACGAGAGCAAGTCTCGTTTTCGATTTTCCGATGTTTCAGCCATGGCGGTGGTGATACTTCCCCTCGTTTGGATCGGAAGTTTTTGGCTCAGCTATGGGTTTCTGATATGAAAAAGCTAAAGGCCATGGAAAAGCGAAACCGTAAAGCTTATAAGCATAGGAGTTATCATGAGAATGCATTTGATGAGCAATCTTCTTTAGCAGCACAGTCTGATGAAAGCCATTATGAGCGAGCTAAGCCTACACCGCAGCAACCACCGGTTAGCCAGTCTATGTCTGGTCTTCTGAAGCCTACAACTTCTGATGAGGTGACTCATTATCCTTCCTTTGAATTGGCTTGAATTTAGCTCATTGTACTCTTCTTCTTCCTGATTTTCTTGAAATGTAGGATTTGGAAATCCTAATATTGTTTTTTTTCTTCTTAGGCCAAAATTGCAACTCTGCTTGCTCGGTCTAATTTGCTGGTTACAAGGGACATTGAATGGGCAAATCTGGTTCTTGGTTTTGAACAGGTATTTTTTTCTGCCAGTTCTTCTGTTCCTCATTTGACTATGTAATACGGCTGCTTCTGCTTGTTTCTGATGAATTAACTTTACTATATATGTAACTGTTACATATCTTTTATCTCCTTTCTCCCACGTGTACCTGTTATACCACTCGTGTAACCTGCTCTTCTTTCTGCAGGAAAATCGCTATGCTGTAGTTGATGTTTGCTATCCTGAGACGGTAAGTGATATCTCAACGCATAGATTCTGGGCTTTCGTCTACAAATTTTTTGAGTGTGGAGGGCACTACTGATACCTGAGAACTTTAGTTCATATAAAATCTTCTGTATTTCAATCCACTCTTTTCTCTCTTTCTTGACAGCCTGTGGGGTCTATCCGGGAGCAAAGCCATGTAATTGCGCGGCAGGTCACATTCTTACTCTGAACTTTAGTTATTTAATTTTCTGTCTCCATACCGCAACTAGTATCATTATGTGTTAATACTTTAAACTGGCTGTCACCAACGAGCTGTGGAAATTTTTACATGTTAGTTTCATTCAACACACAATTCATTGCTTTTGCTAACTAATTGTGAATATCCTCAGTTAGCATGTTCGTACTCTATTTCCTTCTACGAGCATATGAATGGGCTGGTCAAGTTTGTTTTGAACATTTTTTGAAAAATTGATTGTCTAGGCTTAAATTTGACTGTCTAGGCTTAACTTTGTTGACTGTCGAGGCTTCACTTTTTTGTCACGCGTTAGATTCTCCAGCGCAATTATTTTGATTTGTTGCTTGAACATCCTTCTCTCAGGAAGGTTTTCAGTGAGAATTTTCTTTCTCATTGAAAATCCTGTTGCTAACTGTCAATTTTTTTCCTCAACTGCATCCGCTATATTGTTTTCTTATCTAGTCTTTAGTTTCCTATTTTTATGTTTGGAGGAAGTTCTCCGAAATTGCGACTTCAATCAAGGAATGATAAGTTTAAAAACTTGTGCTTAAGCCTTTCAATCAGAAACTGTAACATTTCTCAAAAAGCTTGCATCACCTATCCCCAAGCACTAAGACGAAACCTGTGTGTAATCTTTTGTAGCTCAGAGAAGTTGTATCTTGTCAATTACATATCGTGTTAGCAGTAATTTTCATGTGATTTTAAATATATTTGCAGCTGCTTCGTACCAGGCGCCCATTTGTTGCTTCCATAACTGATGCTTTGGGCAATGAGCTTTTCCGGGTAAGGTTTCTTGGATTCTACTGTGTGAGCATTTGCAGCAAGATAAGTCTTCGATTTGTTTGAGCTGAAGTAATTCATCTGCATCATTTAGGTTCGTAGACCTTTCTGGTGGATCACAAGTTCAATATATGCTGAGATTGATGGAAAGGTACACATGTGTATCACTTAGAGCCGTACAAAACAGTAATCCAACGTTAGATGTTCATTTCCGGCTCATTCGCGTGTCTGCTACTGGTGTAGGAAATTGGTGTGGTTCACCGCCGATGGCATCTATGGAGAAGAATTTATGATTTATACCTGGGGTAAACTTCAATTCTAATTTCTTCTCATGTGTATATTTCTAAGCATTTTTTCATTGGCTTTTTTAAAAGCTTGATTGACCTATCGGATATCCTTTTCTTTGCTATTCAGGAGAAAAAGACCATCTATGTATGTATGTCTCGTATAAATGTTAAGAATGATACAGATCACGCCTTTGATGTTCAAAGAATCAATATGTGTTGCTCTTAGTTAAACTGATCAACATCTTTGTACGTACCAAAAATGTGACATTTGCTGTTTGCAGGAACAACCAGTTTGCAGTGGTGGAAAATCCTGGGTTTTGGAATTGGACATTTACAATTAAGGGTGCCGATGGAGAAGTGTTGGCCCAAATAGATCGTGATTGGAGGGGTTTTGGCTTTGAGGTTTGTGTTCTTTAACTCTTGCGCACTTCCACGGCTGCTAACCAAAGATTGTATACTAAAAAGATCAGCCAAATGAAGAATCTCTTCAAGGAAAACAATAAACATTGTTTATTTTATTGGTCATAAGTTTCGAAAATCTTGAAATGTTTTCAGTGCAATCAATGTTGACTAGAAGACACATTGTAGATGAAAAGTCTAAATGGGCTCCTTATATATGTCATACAGATATTAACAGATGCTGGGCAGTATGTGATCCGATTTGGAGAATCTGATGCTGCATGCAAAAGCGGCCCTGCTACAATGGTGGGTTTTAGCCGTGAGGGTCGTCGATTCGTGTATTTATTTTGGTTGTTTACTTTGAAGTAGAAATTTGATTAAGCTTTTCTTATGCAACTCATGACAGATAGAAGAGTTAGAAGTGAAACGGCCACTGAGTTTGTCAGAAAGAGCTGTTGCCTTAACACTTGCTATCTCACTAGATAATGATTACTTTTCAAGACATGGTGGCTGGTAAGTAGGAGTTTTTTTTTGGCTTATTTAATCTCTTAATAGCTAGAACAATAAGACAACATGCTTTATCTGAAATCATGGTGTTAATTGTTGTTGGCAGGGGAATCCCGTTCATGGCGGTGGGCGAGTAGGTAGATTTCAGTCTTTCACAATCTCTTTTTTTCGACTAATGACTCATGTGGCTTTCCGAAAACTTGAGCCTTGTGTTGTGTTTCTCGATATCTCATTTCAACTCTTATGAATTTCCAGCGTATATGTAACTTTGAATAATCCGATATAACTCGGTTTATTTATATAATGATGATTATTTTGGAAGATGACCAATGGGTCGAAAGAGTATGTATAATACATGTCTCTGGATAAAGACCATCACCAGAAGTCGTTGCAAGAACAAAATCCGTCTCTGAAGTGATGGAATCTACTGTTGTCTCTCACAATGATATCTCGTTGATAGATACGAGACAGCAACTTGGTTACAGAATGGCAATCGTTACATACCGTAAGATTTTTGACAACCCTTATTGGACTCTTGTTGTTGTTGTTGATTAGACCGTAAGCTATAGCTAATCTCTCACTATGCAACTCCAATTCAGCTTCTTTCTCTTTCTCGTCTTCAATCCGTAACAGAACCTGTCTAGTATCCGGTATGTGTCCTGCTGCTTTCAGCTTCTCTCTCATCTCCTTTAACTTTGCATATATTTCCTCTGATTGTGGATGTGATTTGTCTCCTACAATAAATCTGTGAATCACACCTTTCCGCTCTATCAAACTCCATCCAGCTTCCTTCTTGATCCCTTTCTTCTTCATCGTCTCTCTGACTTCCGAAACTTTCTCCCATTTACCTGCAGCTGCATACATATTTGACAGAGCAACATAACACTCTGGAGCCAGCGATGTCAATCGATGAGCTGCGTATTCACCAATCTCTGTATCTACATACATCCTGGCTCCGCGTAATAGGCTCATCCAGATTACTTTGTTTGGTCGTATTGGCATTTTCTCGATAATAGTTTTGGCCTCTTGAAGATGCCCTGTCCTGCATAAAACGTCAACTAGGCAACCGTAATGCTCGATTTTGCGCTCAACTCCATACTCTTTTACCATCAAATCAAAGTAGAAATGAGCTTCCTTTACATATCCAACGTGACTACAAGCGTTCAACAACCCAACAAAGGTCACGGTGTTGGGCTTGATACCACTCTCTTGCATCTGCTTGAATAGTTCCAAAACTTTGTCAGCCATCCCGTGCATCCCTAGTCCGACAATAACCGAGTTCCAATGACCCAGCTTCTTTCTATGTATCGATCTGAATGCCGTTAAAGCACTCTCGATGCTTCCACTCTTGGAGTACATTTCAATCAATAAAGTTCCAATCACACCGTCGGATCCAATCCCATTCTTGACGATATACGAATGAACCCATTTCCCGGTTCTAAGAATAGCGGATGCAGCCACAGCAGAGATTAGACTTGTGAAGGTTGCATTGTTAGGCTTGAAATCCTCTTCCTCTTCTAACATTCTGAGAAACATACTCAAAGCTTCTTCAAACCGACCGTTTATCTCGTATCCTGCAATAACTGAGTTCCATGTGATCAAATTTCTCTCAGGCATGCTATTAAACAATTTACAAGCGGATTCAAAATCTCCTGATCGCATATACCCGTTGATCATTGCGTTCCACGAAACCAAGTTCTTTGTTGGCATCTTATCAAACACTTCTCTAGCGGCCTCGATTTTACCCGATTTCGAAAACCCGTGAAGCAACGCGGTCCAAGAATATGAATCTCTACCGGGAATTTCATCGAACAGCTTCCTCGCGGTTTCTACATCGCCACTACGAGCATACCCATCAATCAAAGAGTTCCAAGTGACCAAATCTTTCTCTCCCATTTTGTCAAACACCTTGCGTGCACAATCAAGCAAGCCACATTTCGAATACAAGCTCACCAAACTGCTCTGGACGAACTTATCAAACCCGAAACCGAGCTTCATCGAAACCCCATGAATCTGCTTCCCTTCTTCAACAGCACACAAACGAGAACAGCCCTTTACGACGCAGGGCAAGGTGAAGTTATCCGGCGGGAATTCGCCAAGCATGTCACAGAAGAGACAGATCGCGTCGTGCGAGCGATGGTTTTCGACAAAGCATTTGATCATCATGTTCCATAAGGGAAGAGAAGGGCTTTGGATTGTGTCGAAAACGGAGCGAGCATGGATTAGGTCGTTGATTGGTGGGGATGTGTAGAGTGAGACAAGGCGGGAAGAGACGGAAGAGAGATTGAAAGTTCCCGTTTTGAGAGATAAAGAGTGAAGCTGCTTAGCTTCTTTTATGGATTCCGAGAAGATGAAGATGGTTAGCTGACGGTGGACGACGGAGGAAGGCGGCGCCACCGCTGCTGGATTCTGCATTTTGAAGCTTCAAATCCAGTTTGGAGATGGGAACCGGACTGGAATTTCTGGACTTATTGATTGGACCAAAAAATTATATTTTATTTATTAAATAATATCCAATAATCATAATATATATTCATAAAAGAAAATTGCGAAAATGGGAGTTTTGAAAAGCAAAATTTTTGGAATTGGTATTTTATAAAGAGGAAATAGGTATTTTGAAAGATAAAATGTTTGAAAACTAAATTTTATATTTTCGAAATTACAAAATGTAAAATATTTTTAAAAAAATATTAAGAAAGTGATATAATTTAACATGAGCAGTATAAAATTATTATCAAAATTTAAGGTATTTTAAATAACTTAAGTAAATCAAAATGTAAAATATTTTTTTAGTAAAACTGTATTATTATTAGATAACTATCTCTATTATAAAAAAAATTTTTAAGAAAGTGATATAATTTCACATGAGCAGTATAAAAAAGAAGATAAACGCTAAAAATAAAATAGTAAAATCATAAAAATTCACATATATAAATATTAAAAATAGTAAACTGTGGACAATATATATGTTTTAGATGGAAATACAATGGTCAAAATTTACAAATAGAAATAAACGGAGGATTTTGGTTTATCTTTAAAAAAAGAAAATTTGAGGGGTTATCGAGTAATAAACAGAAAGTTTGTTGCTCGGCGAAATCAAACAGGATTCAAAAGTTATCTGGACAAGGTTTTGTACAGTTTATTTAGTATTTCGATTGTAGAACAAAGAATTGTTAAGTTTTAGAGTCTAGAGTTAGTTGCACGAAGAAGTAGTTGTTGAATGTCCATTTGCTCTTTGACGTTACCGTTTACTCCGCCAGATTCGCCATGAATAGTCTTTAATTCTGAGGCTTCGGCCGTTACGTTCAAGCCCCTTAATTCAGCGGTTTGAATGAATCTTTGGTCTCGTCGGGTTGACTAATAGATCTGCATTTAATCCCCTTTGACCGTAAACTTCACTCCGGTGGGCCTTTCAGCTCGGCATGTCACCTCGTCCGCTTCTTTGACCTCGTCTGGCTTCCTTTACTTTGTCGGGCATTTTTACCATTTGGTTTATTGGCCCCAATTTTAGTAGACATGGATTTTCACCCCCACAATTAGCCCCCAATTCCTTAAACGAAGAGGTTTTCTTTTAAGGAATTTCATTCCGTAATCGCCTCCACTAAGCAAAAATTCTGGTTTGACGATTCACTTTCCCTTCTAGTATTGATTCACCTTCTTTAATTGTTCACCTTCGTTGATACTTTAGTTTAGATCTTCTCTTACATATGGCATCTTCTCCCGTCATTCGTCGTTGGATGGAGACTATGTCGTCTTCTCCTATCGTTAGCTCCTAGATGGAGACTATTGACCTTGGAGCCTGATAAGCTCAAATGTAATACCCTAAAGTACTAACAGCTTTGTCGATTGTAGTATTTAGGGGTTGAATCCACAGAGACTCAAGAATCACACAATAGATTAATTAGGTTTGAATTAAGCTAAGCAGATCAAAGGAATTGAAAGCAATAACGTAAATTAAAGGTTGTAAGTTCAATGGAGGAAAGATAGGTTCATGGTATTTCTTAGGAAATCAGAGAATGCATGCAAATCAATCAATCATGATTCAGTTTAAGCAAGGATCTTGAACTCAAATCACTAAGCTATAATTAATCAACTGTCGTTGCGAGAATTATCTAAGTCTAAATCTCATAATTCCAAATCTCTTTCCAAATTTTAAAGACTAAACTAGCTTTAAGTTCAGGTTTGATATGTTCACAAAACAACTAAACAAAATCTCTTTGCGAATAGTTATTTTGCTCACCCTAGGTTCTGTCAGATTATCAATTGCACTGTCGTACCTAATTGACTAACCTAAGATCTTAATTCCAGGTAGCTAATCTAGAATAAGTTTTAAGAACAACATATGGTGAATAACTAATTGAGATTATGAACCCTAACCAATAAATCAACCTAACATTCAAAGAGATCCTTTATGAGAACCCTAAACCTAACAGGAGATCTACTCAGACATGTATAATGAAACAAACAACATGATTGAATAGATCTTTGAAATAAATAATAAAGATAAGAGTAACAAAAAGGTTCGAAATCTTTTCAGACTCGTCTCCCTCAGAAAGCTCTCTCACAAAACCAAAGTTAAATCAAGCGTAATAGCCAAAGTGGCTGAAAAACCTAATTAATACTCCTAAAACTCGTTTTGGGCTTTGTTGTAAATAATAAAGTCTTCTGGGCTTGAAAGCAAAATCTCCAATCTCCTTTTCTGCATCACGACTCGTGTATGTCTGCAGTCGGCATCGATCGATACCATAAGTGTATCGTTCGATGCTCGGGCTTCGATTCGGGTACCTCAGCTACACGATCTCTGCTTTGCTCCAAAAAGCTCCAATATCTCCAATTGTGCTCCAAACGTGCTAAAACCTGAAAAGACTCTAAACGACTACGAAAACACTGGAAAGACTCTATAAAAAGGACTTATATCATGGCTTTGAACAAAGAGTTGTTTCCAGAGCCCCCATTTTACCTATGGGATAAAGGGTAGTTCTTGTTTTACCAGCTGCACTTGACTTCACAAGTTATGTACATACCCATTTTGGGATCAAGCCAATTTGTAGTTCAATTGTCTCTCTTCTCCTCTTCGGGACGTTGTTGCTTAGCCATTTGTGGTTGTGTTTGCGGTGTTACCCGCAAAGTTAAGATTTTATCAGTTCCTTGAATGAATTGACTTCGTCCTTCTTACGACCCCAACTCTTTCTGAAGTCGGGAACTTAACACATTGGTGGTAAGTCGAAGGCATTGTCCTCATCATGTTTAGCCAAGGTGTTCCCAAGATAGCATTGTAGGAAACTTCATGATGCAATACGACAAAGTTAACCATCTTCATCACTCCGGCTGCTGACACCTGTAGTTTGATGGTTCTGATTGAGGTCGCACTATCGCCATTGAAACTTGTTAGTGTCGATCTCGCACCTCGGAGATCCGATTTCTCTACCCCATTTGTTTTAGGGTCTTCAGAATTATGACATCAGAGACTTCACATTTAGCTCCAATATCAAGACTTACGCTCAAGATGTCATATTTGGGAGCCTCGTTATGGAAACAGTCTTTCTCGGAAAAGATATTTCCACTTCGAGAAATAGCCATCCACTGTTTGCCTTTTCACTGTCAGCTCGCTATTGATGCTTCTTTATTGATCCGGTCGTATCTCCGTAGAGTTTTGACCCTCCTATGATCATGTTGATTCCTTTCTTCTTTTGGTTGTGTCCTTGCTCATAAGACTCAGACTCGTCCGGAAACTCGCCAATTGACTTCTTAGATCTGGGATTGTCGATCTTGACTTCGCCAAACTTTGCTTCTGCATACATGTCAACGAGCACATATTTTAACCTGTAAAACTTTGTAGTTGAGTGTCCATACCATTGGTGATAATCGCAGTATGCTTCCTTATCCTTACCCAACGTGTCATCAGACCTCGGAGGTCGGTCTTGACCGCTTCTTTTTTATTCTTTCTGAACCGCAAAGGTGTGCATCCCAGCTGATTGGCTTTTATCCTTGTGCCATTTTCTTTCACTTCGGAGAGCAGTTAGGATTCCAGAAGACTGAGGTTTTGAATTCTTGTAGCGCTCTGTGAGTGTCAGGTGCTGTTATACAGCTGTTGCAAAGCCCGCACCTCGGTGAAGTGCGTCGTTTTGTCATGGACGATAGGCATCCTGGCGACTACATCCTTAAAATTAGCGAGGTATGTCCAAAGTGTATCACGAGGCCCTTGTGACAGGGCCCACAGCTCCGCTCCGGAGGCGGTCTTCTGAATGAACACTGAGTATTGCTTCAGAAAACTGACCGAGAACTGGGGAAAACTATCAATGGATCGTTCTCCCAATCTTGAAAACCAATCGAGGGTTGGCCCTGCGAGGTGATCTGCAAAGAGTTTACATAGCCCAACATCCTTTTCGTACTCATTGAAATGAGCTCTTCCAAATGTGATCCTAAATGCGGTTAAATACGACTTAGGATCCGTTTTTCCCACATAGACGAGGAGCTTAAGGTTTCCCACATCTCTGATGGGTGTGTTCTCAATCTGAATTGAGAACGGACTTCGCTTAGCCTCTTCGACCACACGATCAATTTCGGGGGTTGCGCTAGTGGCGTTATGGACCCAAGAATTGACATCATGCAATCCTTCCCTAGTTTTTGCCAACGCCCGATGGAAGTATTCCATTTTTAAAGGATCTACATCCCTTCCAGGGTTGCCAACGAATTGGTCGTGTTTCCCTACCAATTGAGGACCATATTGGCCTTATCCATTCTTTTGCTCATGATTCGGGGTCAGGACGGGTATGTGATACGGGTTCCGCGAATGCAAATTAATTGGATCAAGAGGAGGTGGATGAGGAAAATTCTAGGGATCAACCCTCTGAGGGTCGTATTAGCTTTTTCGTTTCTTCGCTCGAATTCCGGGGTCAAGACTGATCTCTGATACGGGTTCCGAGAATGCGAAAAAATTACGAACTTCACTCGAAATATCAGTACCAATCACCGCCCAAAAAGATTGGAAAATCCCGCTGAAAAGCCATCCGGTCCCGGTGCTTTCCCGGAGTGAATCGTGAATGCTGCCTTTTGAATATCCTCCTCATCATGCATCTTTATGAGGATCTCATTCCAGGCCGATGTCACCGAAGGCTCGATAGCTTCTTGGATGATTTGGAGGTTATTTGAGGATTCTGAGGTAAAGATATTTTGAAAGTAATCTGCAATAACCTTAGCTATATCCGGTTCCTTGTAGTGGGTTCGACCTTGGCCATCTTCAATAGTCGTGAATCTATTACAAGTTCTGCGGTTTCTAGTACAAGCATGGAAGAATCATGTGTTGTGATCGCCGCTATGGAGCCAAAGGATGCGACTACGCTGCTTCCAAAAAAATTCTTCTTCCTTATAGGCGTGTTCCAACGTAGCCGTGAGCTATCCGATCACTAATGGATCTGGATTCTGGCTCGAGAGGGCTGTTTCAAGCGCTGCTTGAGAATCTCGAATGAGCTGCACACTATTCTAGTTTTGTTCTTTTGACCATTTGATGAGTTCAGTGCGGCAGTGGTTGATCTTAGTCGTAACCGTAGATGTCCCCGCTTTGGACCAGACTTCATTAATAAGATCATACACTTCCGCATTTCCTCTAAGTCTATTGTCAAACCTAAACATTCATTTTTTCTTTGCCCTAAGATATTCTGAACGCCCCGAGGGATATTTTGAACGCCCCGAGGGAAACATTTCTATCCAGGTATTGTTGCATAGGGCTCTGTCAAGTCGAGCATGAGCCAGGTGATCGTAACGCATTCTCCTCCAGGAAAGGGGGTTACCAGTATGTTTCACATCCCAGAGACCATTGGTGGAAACAAAACTGCGAAAGTCCATAAAGGAGCCTTCATGTCTCGGAGGGCCTCCACGTTTCTTCGAGTGCTCTAGTATGTCGTTAAAGTCGCCAGAAAGAAGCCAAGCAGAATCGCGATCAGCAGCTAAGAGAGAGATTTGGTTCCAAACTTGAAGTTTATTTTACTTTGTAAGAGCTCCATAGACGAAAGTATGGTGGAAGGTGTGGTTCTAATAAGTAATATTAGTGTCAATAAAATTTGGGGAAGAGGAGAGAACTTGTAAATTCACATCTTTTTTCCAAAACAACGCTAATTTGCCGCTAAGGCCAGAAGGTGGAATCGTAAAGTTATTATCATACCCCATCCATTGAAACACTTGTAGAACAAAGTCATCATAATTTTTAGTCTCCATTAGAAACGTTATATCCGGGAAGAGTTTCAACCTTAATTCCCTTAGGCGTCGAACTGTAAGGGAGTTTCTAAGCCCTTGACAGCCCTAACAGGCTGTAATCAATGATAACGACTGGATAGTTCCTGGAAAACCATCGAACTCTTCCACATAGAAGGTATTAACACCTTAGAAGAGGATTTAATAGACAAACTAGAAGGATCCTCATACTGAGGTACAATGCTGGGTATGAGAGATGAAGGCTGAGATCTTCCGTTGTGATTCTATCCTAGCGAGTTGTGAATTCGTGCAGCAAATCTCTTTTTAGAGTTAGCTCCAGGAAGAGGACTGCTCGATATCTTCTTATTTGCACTCTGCTTTGGAATGACTCTTCTTTTTCTCTGATTTTTCCGCTGCTGTTTGGGTAATTCTTTTTCCTCAGATGGTCCCAATCTGAAAGACAGAGGGAGCTTGTCTGAAGCTTGAGGGGGAAGATCTTGGATAGTCGCTTCCGAAGATATATCTGAGCGGATTTTTTGTCTGACATCACGAACTAAGAGGCCTCTTGGCTCCGAGAGAGTTTGAGTTTGAATTCGAGATGAAGTGTTCCTTTGAGTTGTTTCAAGAAGCTTTGTGGTACCATGCAAAGTACTCGAAGGAGTTCTTGAATAACCATTAGCGTTTATCTGAACAAGACGACCAGATTGCAGAATTCGATTATGATCTGAATCGGGAAGCGAGAGTCTTGCTTTCGCTAATTTCTTAGGCGTATATGGGTTTTGGGCTTCTATTCTTTCTAACGCAGGTTTCTTTGACATAGCATTACTAGATCCCTCTATCTTATCACTTGACAGGCTCAGATTCATTCTTGGAAGGGACAATTCAGCTTCAAAGAGGTTGTTTCCACTTTGTCTTTCTCGAAGGTACGGAGGGCTTCGAGTAGACTGGGGGTTTTGCCTATGGTAATCTCTCCTCTGCTCTGTAATCTGGTTCTCTCTTCCCCTATAATGAAAAGGCATCTTCATATGTGAGTAACGACGGTCCTCATACTGAGGAAAATTTGAAGAGTTGGATAGATATTCTCTGTGGTGAACCATGTCGTTGGCATTATAACCTCGTCCTTCTATCGAGTACGAGTGGTCCTTATAGCGAGATACACCAGGTTCATGGCGAGGGCATGTTATCTCGTGAGCAGCATACTTTCGGAGGGGGGGATCGAGGAAGAGAGCGGAGTGGAGAGCGGCTTCTCTTTCTTCCCTTTTCAGCGTGCATGGAATCCGTGTTTGTGTTTCTTCTGAAGTCATGCCTCGCTTTATCTGCCTCCAATTTCTGAATCGTGTTTTGTTGACTGATTCCCAGTTGCTTTGAGCTAAGAGATGGGTTCTCACTAGCTTTTGGCCAATTTTCTTTCTCGTGTGAGAGCGACAAGCAACAAAAACAATGTTTTTCCAATTTCTCGTACTCGAATTCCAGAGTAGCTACCTCTCCCATTGGAAACTTGAAATTCTTTTTCATTCGCAGAGGCTTTAGTGCATTAACTTCAACTCTCACCCGACCCGCTTTAGCATCATAGTCCTTGAAAGTCCCGAAATCATGGCTAATAGCTTTAAGAGTATCGTGTTTGTAGTATTGTAGTGGTAAATCATGGATCGTAATCCAACATGAGATTTTGCACGGGAAGGAGTCTGAGATGATTGGTTCCCACCTTTGGATGACAAGCATCCAACGCTTGTAGTGAAAAGGGGCGTTTCGAATAACAGACTGAAGCTTTTCTTCAGATCTAAAGCGAAAGCAAACTGTGGGCATGAAGTTTACTACCGATCTAGGATGCTGCATTTCTGGATTCAAAACTCGGCCAATTAGGGTAAGCCGATTCTCCTCTAACAGATCAGAGTTGTCCACTGGTGGCAGACACGTTGGATGTTCCCTGGTCCACCGGCTGGAGGGAGCGATCCCTTTACCCTTTTCTTCTCTAGTAAACCTCTGAGACATTGATCAGAGATTGAAAACCGTGCGGCCGAGGCAAGTGTGGAAAGCAGAGCAAACAATCGAAACACGATGAGTAAAAACGGTGGAAGAAGACTAATAAAAGGACTGCACACAGCAGTAAAGGGTCGCAACAAGATGCGAAGGGCAGCTGTTGCCGGATACCTCTCACCTAACGCCGATTTAGGTTAGCGGAGGAGAGATCTGGAAGCCTAGAGAAATCGCCTTTGGGGAAACCCTAGGAGCGCCGCCTTCATGATTCAAAAGTATATAACATGTGATATTGTGTACACAACAAACGCAGTAAAACGTTTGGATTGATCCACTAAAGACCAAGAAGATACACTACAAATATATGAGATTCGAATTAAGCTAAGACTAAACTTTATAATTCTATTAGGGAACTAAAATGTATAATTCTAAACTTTATAATCCTATGAGATTCGAATTAAGCTATTTTATTTGAGCATATATCAAAATAAAAGTTGAAAAATATTTTACTACTTTTATAAAGAGTTAGACACGAGAAAAAAAATGATTTTTTAAGTGTTCGTAAACTGACCACAATACATAGAGTCATCAAGCGGTGCATATTAGAGTTGGTGCTTTCAAGATTGTGGTTTTTTGCATGTTATTTCGAATAATATTTTAATCCACTGCAAAACGGGTTAAGTAAGCGAGTTAGCCCGCCACGGGACGGGTTATGACTCTAATTTTTAGATGTCCACAAAAGTGGGTCTTACAAGTCAAAATATAAGTTTTTAGTTGTAAAGATAGATGGTATGCTCAATTTACTAAATAATATAATTTTTTCTTTGAAAATTAACTATAATTTGTTATATTTTTATTTGAGTATATATCAAACCTAAATTTGAAAAATATTTTACTATTTTTATTAAGAGTTAGACACGAAAAATTGATTTTGTAATAGTTCGTGGACCGACCACAAAACTCGCAGTCATTAAGCGGTGCAAATTATAGTTGATGCTTATAAGATTATAGTTTTTTTTGCGAGTTAGTTCGAATAATATTTTAGTCCACTGCAAAACGGGTTAAGTAGACACGTTTGTCCGCTTTGACAGCTATATCTATAATCATTAATTAAACATGTTATAAATTTCATTAGCCAAAAGTAATCATGTGGTTTAAAAAAAAAAAAAAAAAAAAAACATAACCAAATACCTATTCTAAGGATATACATATCTAGGTTATAATCCATGTTGGTATGTTTGTATATGTATATAAATACATATATATTAACATCACATTATTTTCATACCTAAAATTTACTTATATATTAATCCGCACAACGAAACTAACTCAAATTCCTATTTGATGGATATAAAATTTGGTTGTGTGATGTAAATATATACATGCCAACTAATTTTAATTTAACCAAAATTTTAAATTTCATTTTCAAAACAATTTTTAAGAAAAACTTATCACGTGCACAATGCAGATTAAAACCTAGTGTAAAATGTATGATGAGTCTATGAAGAGGCAAATGACATAAGTTTATAGTGTTTAAGAAAAAGGTTAAATATCCTAATAGTGATCTCATAGTGATTGCATCCCAATTCAGGTCAAACAATTAGTTGTTTTCCCAAAAATAATTATTCACCTAAATTTTTTGGCAGTTGATAAGATCGAATTGCGCATCAATATTTAATACAAGATCTTGTATAGTTAAACTTCAAAACAGAGATTGTCTACTAACACTGTTAAATACTCGACTTAGCACCATCTTTAAGCTCTCAAACCTCCCAACTTGCCTCTTGTGAA
>PKML01015173.1:238181-264512 GCA_002933935.1 Eutrema yunnanense
AAAAAAACATAAATTGTAAACTAAATCTTACACATAAATATCAAATAATATACAAAAAAATTTAGCACATACAAATTTTTTTAAATATAAACATTTTATAAATCCTAAATTCTAAACCTCAAACACAAACCCTAAACCCTAAACTCTAAACCCTAATCCTCTAACCCTTAATCATAAAATCTGAATCTTAAATTGTAAACTAGATCTTACACATAAATATCAAATAATATACAAAAAAATGCAAAACATACAAATTTTTTAAATATAATCATTTTATAAATAGTAAATTATAAACCCCAAACACAAACCATTAACCGTAAACCCTAAACCTATAACCATTAATCATAAACTCTAAATCTTAAATTGTAAACTAGATCTTACACATAAATATCAAATAATATACATAAAAATTTAACACATACAAATTTTTTAAATATAATCATTTTATAAATCCTAAATTCTAAACCCCAAACACTAACCCTAAACGCTAAACGTCTAACCCTTAATCTTAAATTGTAAACTAGATCTTACAGATAAATATCAAATAATATACAAAAAAATCAAAACATACAAATTTTTTAAATATAATCATTTTATAAATCATAAATTCTAAATCCCAAACACAAACCATTAACCCTAAACCTTTAACCATTAATCATAAACTCTAAATTTTAAATTGTAAACTAGATCTTACACATAAATATCAAATAATATACAAAAAAATTTGACACATACATTTTTTTAAATATAATCATTTTATAAATCCTAAATTCTAAACCCCAAAAACAAATATTATGTTTCTATTAGTATTACTTTTATAACAAGTTATAATATTACTAATCTACATCAAAATGCAAAAAAAAAACTTAATTCTCATTGGTTACTCAATAAATACAAGGATCACACTTAATTTTATTCTCAACCGTTGATAAAATTCAATCTAACGGCCACAAATATTATCTCTCTCTGTCTTTCAATTTTGTTTACAAGAGATTCACGGTAAGTCTCCTCTTCTCCTTCCCCCGCTTCTTCTTCTTTCTCTTCTTCTCCTCCTCATCCCACTCTTTTTTTTCAGATCCAGTCGCTGTGGAGGAGGGGAGCCAGACGGAGGAGCTCGCGATGCACTCAGATGAGCAGATCTGGCCGGAGGAGCTCGCGAGGAGGTGGAGGAGGCACGGAAGAGGAGACACGGAGAAGAAGACCGGCGACTCGGCGGAAGGCAGATGCTCTGTTCAGGACCCAGCTCCGCTTGAAGATAGCGGCGCGTGTCTAGGAGGAGTTCGGAGCGTGGCTGGAGCTTCGGCGGTTTAGATACGGTGGCTGGAGATGACATGGCGATACGGTAGAGGAGGCACGGAAGAGGCGACACGGAGAGGAAGACCGGCGACTCGGCGGAAGGCAGATGCTCTGTTCAGGACCCGGCTCCGCTTGAAGATGGCGGCGCGTGTCTAGGAGGAGTTCGGAGCGTGGCTGGAGTTTCGGCGGTGGAGATACGGTGGCTGGAGCGTGGTTTAAAACCGTTTTCTTAATTTGTTTTTTGTTTTTTTTTTATAAATTAATTTGGTTAATTTTAATATATTATAAATTATTGTTGTTAATATTTTTTTTTATTTTTTTTTTCTTCTAAAAAGCTACCGATTAGTCACCGATCTATCCGTAGCTGACTATCCACGGCCTATGCCGTAACTACCCGTGGATAATTAGCCATGGAAAACGCAGAACATTTCGTAGCTATTTTTGCCACGAAAAGCTACGGATTCCAATTAGCTATGAAGCTATAGCTACGGAACAAAATTTCTAGCTTTCCGTGGCTATTAGCCCATATAGCTATAGAAAATGGACAATGGCTAGGAAATAATTCGTAGCTATACAACTTTTTTTTAGTAGTGATTGTGATGGAGTTTGTGATATTATTGTGGTCACAATTTGTAATGGATCATTGACATAAATATTGTAATAATTTGTGATATAAATGTGATTATTTTTGTCACATTTTGTAATTTAATTGTGATAGTATTGTTTGTCACGAATTGTGTCGTTTCTATGACTATAAATTAGTCACGAATTGTGATGAGATTTGTGACATTATTTTGGTCATAATTTATGACGAATCAATGATTAAAATATAGTAACAATTGGTGACAAATATGTGACAATATTTTTTGGTACAAATTGTGTCGTTTTTGTAACTATTTTAATGTCGTCACAAGTGGTGACGAAATGTTACGTTATTATTCGTAAAAAAAATTGTTACGTTTTTTTAGACGAAATTGATTTGTGACGGTTTTATTGTGATGTTTTAGAAATTGTGACATTTTCATCACAATATAAGTTTTGTGACGAAATATTTATATATTATGACATAAAAAATTGTAACAATGTTTACTTTTTTTTGTAGTGGAAACATTTAGAGTTTAGATGCATCGGTTATGTCAAATCGTTGTTTGCTCTATGTTATTCTTTTATGTAAAAGACTAAAGAGTAACGAGTATAGTGAATCTGCCACTACCGTATATATCTTCATCTGATACTTAGAGCATCTTCATTGGGGATATCTCAATGAGTATCTCCTGTTAAAATATATTAAAAAATAAAGAAAATTAAAATTTAGAAAAAATGGTAAGTATCGATTCTCATATGAGATGTTTTGAGAACCCTATGAGAACCTCTCTCATGAGACACATGTCAATTTTTTAATGGTTCATGCATTTTGTGATTAAACAAATATCAAACACTTTAAAATATCAATTAAATAGTTTATATAATGTTATTTTTTAGTTTTTATTTTTTTTATACATCATAAAACAAAATTATCTATCTATCAAGTTCCATTAAGCATGAGATTAATTTATATATTAATATTGTTTTTAATTGATATTAGTTAATGTTAATATATAATATAAATTAGTAATGTTATAGTTAATACAATAATATTATATTTCAGAAAAAAATCTGAGATTTGAAAAATTAAAATTTTGTTTTTTAACAACAAAAATTAAAATTTTGTTATTATTTTTCTNATTTACGGTTTTATTAATTTTACTATTGTAGATAATATAAATAAATATAACTAATTAATATAATTGAATATATTTAAGATGTAATTTTATATGTTATAAATTTTTTCAAAATTAATTTTATTAAAATTTATAAAAAATTAAAATAATAATATTATATTGATGAAATATTTTTATGAGTATCTCACCAATGGAAACAAAAGTTTGTGATGGAATTTTTAAAAAAAATTGTTAAAAATATTAGTATTATATTTATGAAATATCCCAATGGAAATGCCAAAGTTCTTCCCACGCACCAAAGACCACAAACTTAAAGCAAAGGCAAGTCGTAGAGATGATTATTTCCACGTGTCAGATGTACTCCCTTATTATTTTGTATATATGTTAAAATTATTTCCAAGTGTCTGATTTCTTTGCAATTTTTCTTTATTTATTACTCCATACGTTTTTTAAAAAAAAAGTGTTATAGATTTTATTTTTGTTTCATAAATAAAAATGTTGTTTTAATGTAATTTTTAAAAACAAATTTCATATTTTACGATCATCCAAAACTTATATTTTTGAATTGAAATTTTTATCATCTAATTAATAATATATTAAATAAGAATATATTTTTATAATATTTATAATAAATAAAAATTTAAATTGCTTAAAATGTGTTAAAATGACATTTTTGTGAAATTGAGAAAGTATTAAATTTGATTATTTTATGTTCAACTAATAAATTGACAATCTAACAAAAAAGGGAAAACTGAAATTCTCCGTAAAGATTTTTGTGTATTAAAATATGTAACAAAAAGGTATATTTTCAAAACAAAAATATTTTGGTATCCCTTTACACAACAAATAAATCTCACTTTTGAACCTTTTATCTCACTCAGCATCGCTCATAAAAACCAGTTTTGGTTATCTCCGCAACAAAAACAAAAAATGAGCAACTTTATTTAGTCTCAAAAACTCTCTCCAATTCCACAAGAAGACCCTTGGCCTTCCTCCTCAGTTTTCTAAGCCAAATTTTATCAAAAAAATTGTTTTTTTTTTTCCTTTTTAGGCTTTTTCTTAATCGTTTTCTGAGTTATATATGGGTTCTGAAGAAAAAACCTTGAAGAGCTTTCATTCACATCGTTCTAAGAACAATAGCAAACAAGGGATCAAAGATGTTCCAAAAGGTTGCTTAGCAATCAAAGTGGGATCAAAAGAAGAGGAAAAGCAAAGATTTGTTGTTCCTGTTTTCTATTTTAACCATCCATTGTTCATGCAACTCTTGAAGGAAGCAGAGGAAGAGTATGGATTCGAGCAGAAGGGTACCATCACAATCCCTTGCCACGTGGAGGTTTTCCAGCATGTTCAAGACATGATCCACGGAGAGAGATCGGTTAATTATCATACCAATCATCATAATCATAATCATAACCATAATCATCTTGTTGGATGTTTTAGGGCTTGATGATGATGATGGTGTATGAGCGTGCTGCGTGATCATTAGGATGATGCAATCAAGGACTATGGGTACAAAACGATTGTCTTTGTTTTTTTTTTTTGATAAAGATTGTCTTTGTTTTAAATCTGTAAGCTTTTATTTCTTTTTAATTTTCTTTTGTTTTTATGGGTTTGATCTCGTGGAGTTGTGGAGCCAAACACGGCCTAACCCACAAGATTAGGAGTAGAAGTGGTGTTTGAGAATATAATAAATATAAAAAATGTGAAATTATGAATGTTGATCACTTGATTGTCGATTTATAATTTTTCTAGCTATATGTTTATCTGATTGATGATGATCACGATGATACCGAGCGATGGCAATTGGCGAACAAGTTTTGGCATTTTGCGTTTAATATTTTGTTAGAGGCGTATAATTTTGAAAAGTGAAAAATGGATTTCTCAGTTGATTTGGATTTAACAACGTTCGTTTTGTAAAAAAAAAAACATTTTTTATTTATTTAAAAAAACAACATTATTAAGAACTTTCAACGTTATTAAATACTTTAAACTACTTTTTGTAGAAAAAACTATACCCAATCAGGCACGCACGCATGACGTGGACGTGTCAACTAGTTTTGATATTTTTTAAAAAATACTTAAGATATATATCGGGATTTACAAATAAAATAGAGTAAAGTTTGTCTATTTCCAAAGTAAAATGTTCTACTCTCGTGTGTTATAAATTCTTTGTTTCTTTTTCCAAACAGTTGTTATTTCCCTTCTTTATACTGATAAGCTATTAGCTATCTCGTGCGTTAAGTCCAAAGATTTTAAATTTTAACACTAACCAACCACTAGGCACGAAGAGGGGGAAAAAAGTAAAAAGGAAAGAAGGACCAGTTAGGTGCCACGATTTATTTCATTTTCTTCATGGCTAGCCACTCCTATTGGATCGGCGAAACCAACACAATTACGCAAATAAACATTGTTTGTGAATAACTTTTGTTTTACTGCTCCAGAAATATATAGCTGACAAATTTATTTTTGCGAGGGGGGACTTTTTTTTTTGGCTACCGCAAGAATTATAAATTAGGTTCTCCATTCCCGTTTTAAAAAGGGGTTAAATTTAAACAACATTGTTGCGGCATCTCATTGGTTAAATAGCTCATCTCTCAAAATTTCTACAATTTTATTAGTTTATGCGTAACATCTATGTGTTAAAGAAAATACTATGGTGTTGGAATATATCCAAGTAATAAAGAAAAAGTTAATTATACATTTTCAGAAAAAGTTTTATATATATATAAAGAAAACAGTTGTTTGAATTTTGGAGATTCCCCAGATTTACCTAAGCAAAGAAGTACGAATACGAATCCATTCGACCTCAGCGATCATCGGTCATGACATGTAATAATAAGTGGCCAGGATTAATTTGTCGGTCGAGTGTGTCGCCATTAGTGGAAAGCCTTTATTTATTTATTTTCAATTATGGTTATTATAATTACTATACAATATATAGTTTATGTGCTAATCATATGACTTTTTTGATGAAGTCTTAAAACCACGAGATTTCCATTGTCTACTTCATCAGACAGTATTACGTGAGAAAAGAGGAAATGATGATGTGAGGGAACAATAGAAGATAATCAAAGTTTTAGTCAAAATGTTGTATTATGAGGTATAGTAGTTTACTTTTACAATTTTCATATCCAAATCTAAGGCCTTGAGTGGACTTACACTGATTCACTCACTGTCCATGAATATGTCGTTATTGGTCTATAACCAAACTGGGCCTGGCCCAGTATATTTGTGGTATGCAAGAAGTCACCAATCATAGCTCATTGCCCCACATAGATGACATATTTTTTACCTCCAAAAGATCAATAGAGAAAAATTGATGCCTCGAAATCAAAGTTTCATATAGTTGTTACGTCTGATATTTATAAGTGGTAACATGATCAATATATCATAATAATTCGAATATAATTCCATAAAGCTAAAGTGGAATATGAAGGGGAAAAAAAATTAAAGGTCAAAACGTAACAGCTACCGAGCCTTCTACTAATATCATCACATGATGAAAACAAAAAAGTGAATATTGGAATCCTCCATTTTTCTTCAAAAGTAAGATTCCCCAACGCGAAAGAGATTATTCAACGAAAAGAAAGAATAATGTTATATGCTATAAATAAAAATACTGAGGTTGATTAGCTTTGATAGGTAGGTTATTTAGCACTGATTAGGCACTTGATGCATCTTAATCCAAGTTTGTTGGGGTGGAATTAATTGGGTAATTAATCTTTTTATAATGATGAAAGAAAGCAATCTAGTCAACATCAAACTAAGCATTAACCCACAAAATATCTTAATTATATTTGCCTAGAAGAAAAATTCCCTAGAAAATACTAAATAGACATTCAGTGTAAATAGAGTGAAATGAGAAAGATTAGAAAAGAAAGTGATGAAAGTTGTTTATTTCAAAGGTAATTTGTAGGAGAATTAATTCTCATACCGGAATTTCAAAAACCTTGAAATGATAATTAACGTTTGTTCAAAAACCTGTTTACTAGTAAAATCCCATTAAACCATGTGACAGACTATGATTTTAACAATCGCTGTGTATTTGCATTTGGTCATCCAATATTAAATTTTTGTAACCAAACCATTCTTCGTCTTTAAAGTAAAACCATGAAAAAATGTACGCCACACACAGAGAACTATTATTTTCTGTAATGATTTCACATAACCACTGTAGTTATTACAAATCTGACCTTTTTTCTTAAATGTTTCAACAGCTAAATATATGGTATGATGTTTATATCTTTCTACACAATGGTTTTCTTTTGTAATCAGTAATCACTTCCTCTCTTCCATTTTCTTTATCTACTACTGTTCGACACGTGGCACAATGGGTTGGACGATGACGTCGCCTTTCTCCCGAAGTCTGCATCGTTCCATAAATCCATCTCCGGTATATAATAATCCGGCGTTAAACCAGTATTGTAATAACAGAATCGGTTTAGTCCATGGAACGGTGATTGTGGGATCTCGTCGACGGCTGGGATTGAATATGAGTTGGGCCCATTTAGCTGCGAGGCAACGAGCCGATCCAAAGCGGCCCAACTGGTTACGAAGCTGGGGTCCACAACTTTACTGACGTGATTGTTGACTTGGTCGTTCATCAACCGCTGGTAACTCGTGATGGTGTTGTTAGGGCACTCGAGGTTAGGGAGTTTCAAGAAAGGGTCTAAACTGATTTCTTCTTTACTTGATTGCCCCATAACTTCAAGAAGCTTCTCGACAGTCTCCTCGTTGAACGACGAAGTTTTCACCGATCTCACCGGGCTGCTGATTACGGTTTTGCAAAGACTCTTCTTCATGAAAACACGACACACCACCCATCCTTCATCTCCCCCTATGACGTCATGCATTTCTACAGTGATGTCATCGTCATGGTTCGAGGAGGATGGTAATACATTCTCGTCGAGTCTATATTCGTGCATGATCCAGTCGGATTTTTGACCATGGGGGGCTCGACCTTTGTAGAAGACAAGCGTTTTCCGCATACCCATCCTATCGCCATTGCTATATATGATCTTGTCACGTCCCGTAGCTTTCCAAAACCCGACCGTCGTGGCTCGGTTGGTTCTTGTTCCCGTGGGATACTTCTTGTCCTTGTGGCTAAAGAAGTACCAATCGGTTTGCGGCGTTGTTCCAATCTTACACAGCTCTACATAACAAAACAAGAGTTAGCTTCCTGATGAACTGTAATGGTTGAAATTAAGACGTGTAAGTTTATTTCTTCTGCCGAATAGTATATTTTTTTTTACCAATCAATCAAGTATATATATATCGCTAGTTAGTTACTGAGTCAACGTGAACGGATGAATTAATTTGATATATACAAGCCCTAATTATACGTTTTGCCAAGAACCAAGAAAAGTCTATGTATACACACACTCGATCCGAAATTACAATTAATAAAAAGATAAATGACGAACCTTGAATATCCCAAGGCTCGAGCTTGTTGAGATCAACATCACGAATAACATCGAGATCGATCTTGATGTTAGAGATTTTTTTGCGGAGGTAATACTGCAATAGCTCTTCCTCGG
Source organism: Eutrema yunnanense (assembly GCA_002933935.1). Lineage (NCBI taxonomy): Eukaryota > Viridiplantae > Streptophyta > Magnoliopsida > Brassicales > Brassicaceae > Eutrema > Eutrema yunnanense. Next base: position 246,736 of record PKML01015173.1, read on the forward strand.
TTGGGTGAAACCTAAAGCCAGGAGGCACTTGTGACTGTCCGTTTACAGATATGTTCATTGTTAAAGATAGAAGAAGAAGAATAAGATAGAGCGAGTTTTCATAGCAAAAAAAAAAAAGATAGAGCGAGTTTACAACTAACCAAAATGTGTGGGTATATATATATGTGTCATGTGTGTATTTTTGACATAAACGGACCCAACAAAAAATATTATGCATGAGGAAATTGCATGTGCCCCTTTGCTCTCACTTTTTTATTCTCACTTTTTTAGTTGTGTATCTTGAATATATGGTGTTTTCATGATGTCATAATTCGTTCGCATGTGCCGCCAACTTATAGATAAACATATGAGCCTCTAAGAGCTTATTTTTATAATTTGAAATGTCTGTCTTAATCTCGAAATCGAACTCATGATGAATGTTATTGCTTGGAAAATTACCACCTATGAGCTAACTGTGGATCGATCCTTTCGTGACAGAGCGATTTCGTTCTGACAATACAGCGCATAAATCTCTCGAATAAGCTTCTTTAGTTTTGGTTTCAACTTTCAAGACAAGACTCTCTCGAATTAACTTTTTTAGTATTGGTTTCACCGACCCTTGACTCCAATCGCATAATCACAATTAATTCAGTCATGTTAGTTTTAACTTGTGTTTGCCACTATTTTTAAAACTCTACTAATGCATGGTTATGAGAAGAGTTTACATTGTATCACAAGCGTTTTAATTTTATTCTTTCGTGGTTCAATAAAATATACCAATTATATCAGAAAACATTATAAAGCGCAAAAAATCATTATTTTAAAAAACTTAGTGGTCTCTTTTTACTCTCTTTATTAAATAATGGTCCTGCGGGAGAAATAAATAGTAAAAGGGAGAGGTGGGACCAGGTCATGTAGCTAATTGGGTAAGAGTAGGGTCCACGTGGGATCCACATGTCAACTGTAATGTAGGAAGCAAGCCCACATCGCTACGAAGCCTACGATGACCCTCGACCTTAAAAATCTCTATGGACAAGACATTTAGTCATTTTTCTTTTCTAGAAAATCAATGGTATCTTTTTTTTTTTTGAAAATATATGTGAATTTTGAATTAAGGGTGATGGTAAAAAAGAAAGCATGTCATGTGATGAAAAGTTTATTAATATATTATTTGTTAAGTACAACATTTAAAGCTTGTACGTAGCTTAATTTAATATATTTAACAAAAAAAACTTTAATTTACCATCAATGTGAATTCAAATAAGAGAAATACCCTAAAATAGCATAAAATTTATTTTTTATTCTAAAACTAGCACTCTAAATTTAAAATTCCAAAAATAGCACAAATAATTATTTAAAAATATTTGTTTACCCAAAATAAATTTTTTAAAAAATAAAACATTATGTTTGGGTTCATTATTTTCAATTTAGGATTTAGTTTTTTTCCATTAAAAAATAGTTTTATATCATTTTAATATTAAATTTGTGTTATTATTGTCAAAATTTGTGCTATTATTGTCATTTTCAACTAATGATGCTAAATTTAGAACAAAAATTTTAAAATGTGCTATTTTAGTAAACTGTCCTTCAAATAATTTCAGACGAAAAATTGAGAAGTATTTGTAGAAGGTGATACGAAGATAATGATAGACTTGGCGAATTATACTAGATGACAATTCACAACCTCCTCATGAAAGTTAGAAAATATATGGAGAGTGGAGACCATGCAAAAAAAAAAAAAAAAGCGATCATCGAATATATGTGCATGTAACATTGAAAAAAGGGGATCTGTCATCTGTGATTCGTATATCAAACATGTGGTTCACTCGGACTAATCATAAACTTAACGGTATTTAAGAGAAGAGAGTGGATTCACCTTTAAATTTTAATATTCTCGTATATATTTAAATTCGAATGACGATATGAATCTAGATGAACAGTTGTTAACGAGTGTCTGCAAAGTAAGTAAGTACGTACGTATGTTGTAGATTTCGTGGGGACCAATTTACAAACGGTTATTTTCTGGATATATTTTTTTATTTACATGACCGGGTTGAGTTTATAATATAATACATTAATCTTTATATTATTATTTAAAAAGTTATTTAGAAAAATAAATTTTATTTTGTAAATTATTACATATAATATTATGTCATTACAAATAAGAAAAGATAATTGAAATAGTAAAATATATAATTATCTTTTAAAATTATTGATGAGAATATGAAAATATGTATTTCTCATTAAAGAGCTTATTTACTATTAAGTTTTTTTTAATTATTATGATATTATTAAATAATAATCAATCCATACATATTTAAAGAAAATATAATAGCGATCATGCAATATTTTTCACTATGATTATTATATTTTATTTGAATATATATCAAAACAAAAGTTTGAAAAATATTTTACTAATTATATAAAGAGTTAGATACGAGAAAATTGATTTTTTAAAAGTTTGTGGACTGGCCACAAAAATCAGAATCATTAAGCGGTACATATTAAAGTTATGTTTTCAAGATTATATATGTTTTTGCGGGTTAGTTTGAATAATATTTTAGTTCATTACAAAATGGATTAAGTAAACAAGTTAGTTCAGGTTGACAATTCTAAATATAATCATTAGTTAAATATAATATTTTCAAATTCAGATAAATTTATTTTTTCTTAAATTTCAAAACAATTTTATTAAAAAAATTATCTCACCCTATATAATTAACCCAGAATGAATCTTAACACTCCTTATTAGATATTACGCATACATCAGTCATCATCATTCGGCAAAGACCAGCGGGACTGAAAAAGTTCGTTGTAAATGGAATACGAAAAGGCAAATAATCTATGGAATAAATACATGGTACTCATATACGTGTATATATTAGAACATGTTTTAAGCAAACATGAACGTAAGAAATGAAACTTTTTTAGTATGAAATTATGTTATATACACTAGTAGAATAATACATGTAAACTAATTAACCAAATGTATTTTCTGAATAAAATATTTCGAATGATTATTTTCTCAAGTTCCCTCGTCGAGACAGAGCATAATAATAAGCAAGGGGTATCCATATCTAGAACAATACTTAGCCGTTTGTGTAGCCATAAATCTTATTCTGTATTCCTTAAGATCTAAGATAAATTTGATGATATCATCACATTGTGGTTATTTAACCAATTACTCCTTAATTTTACAAAACTAGGGATTGACCCCCGCGCGATTTTATATTCATGTTTTATAAATTTGTTTATATGCTATATTTTTACGAAACAATTTTTTTTTTAATTTTGAATTTTAGTTTAATAGTCGATTTTATGTTTATAGTTGCATTGTGTGTATCTGCATGTGTTTTGTTATTTATCCTTATTAGTGTTTGTATATAACAACGGTTTTCTCTTAATTATGTTGTTAATTTATGTTAAAATATTGTTCTTTTTCATGTTTTTATATGCTGTATTTGACTATTGTGTAATTCTAATTACAGTTATATATATATATATATATATTACATTTCTGTTCCTAAACTTTGTTTTGCTGATTACATGGTATTTTTTTATCGTCCCTTTTTTTTTTGAATTTTCGTTTAATAGTCATTTATGTTTATAGTTGTATTGTGTGTATGTGCGTGTGTTTCTTTATTAGTGTTTGTATATGACAATGTGACTATTCATACTGAGGCCAATTATAACCTCATCATACCGCCTACACATTAACTGATTGAGTGCATGTACATATTTGAGTATTTAGAATTATATCTTTATGTACGTATAGTTTTAGATTGTTTAGAGTTACGCTCTCTCTAATAGAGAATTTTTTCTAATGTTTGCGCCTTTATGCTAATATATATTTTGGTTCAAGTATTGCTTTCTTTGTGAAAGATCGCTGACAAAAGATCTGTGATTTTTTCTTTGTTCCCCATCCCCGAAGAACCTATCCTCTCTCGCTTATTAAAATCCAACCAATCTCATTCCCATATTTTTGGCGAATACTTATGCCAAAATTAGTTCATCAAACGGAGCAAAAATCCTATTATCAAGTGGTACTCCTCCTCTAAAATGCTATTTCTTGTTTTTAGAGGATTCTTGTTTTTAGAGGATATTTGTAATATGACCTTCGATATTTTATGAAAAAACAAAACCAAGTGAAAACAAAGAAAAAAAAAAGTAACAAAACCAACAATTCATTCTTCACAATCAAAATGATCCAAAAAAAAAATAGCATTTGAAACTTCAAAATCAAGAATGGAGAAAAATCATCAGATAGCGCACAACTAATTGTTAATTGAACCTCATATATTTATAATTGATAGATGATTTACGTTTTCTTATAATCAATTGTTAATTTTTTTTATTTTGTTAATGATAACTTTTTTTTTCTTACAAGTTAATTTAGTTTATGAGAGTAATCTTCTAATTTTAATTTATTTCACTCTAATCTAAATATGTGGGGTCCATTAATAAATGATTGTAGTGATGATGTGAATGGCTTAGAATGAGAGAAAACTTTCTCATTATATAATAGATTTCAATAGTTTTTTTATTATGGAATCCGCCATGTTACCTGTTAAATTTGTAATGACCATTTTATCATGTGAGCAGCCAAATATCTGATTTTTCTTTTTTTCACAAAGTCATCAGTGAACCACTAGATCATAACCTAACATTAGCTCATTAATCTACAATTTCACTTATTTGATCACTTTCGCAGCAACCGCCATGCATGTATCAATCTTTTGGATTGTAGTTTTATTTCATTTCCAAAAATGACATATCTAACGAAATAAAAATATAGTGTTCAGGACCATCGATTGATAATATCATATTTAAAACATAAATCATCATATCAAAGTAAAATTGAACTAGTGATTTTGAATACTCACGACCACCCATTTGATCAAGTGATATGTGTGTTACACGAATTATAGTAATAACAAAAATTAAACTAATATATATAACGGTTAAGTAGTAAGAAAAATCAGACATTTGGCTGGTCACCATTTGCCTTCATAATTTTATTTTCTGTCTAGTCTCTCTCCTTATACCATTTTACTGCGAAAATTGGCTTGGGATAGCATATATAACAATTAATTAAAAAATTTCTGAAGGCAAATAACATTGTATAACTAATAGAAAATAATATATTTACCAAATTTTATAGGTTTTCAATTTAAAATCAGTACATTATTTTCGGTTCTTCTTAATTTTCAGTGGATGATCTAACACGTTTTTTCAAGATGTTGTTTGAATGCTTGGGTCATCTTATTTATTTGGATCAACAAATCAGACTCTTATACTATGTTAATTGTTATAATTTTCTAATTAAAAAACAATTAGTGCTGACGAAAGTTTGATTAAAATTTGATTATGTCATTTTTAACTTACGATATAGAATCATAATAATGATTATTATAACACAAAAATGTATGGTTCAAGTGATGATTTAGACAGAGGAACATTTATACGATCGTTTACATCCTTAATTACCCAACGCTTATACGATCGTTGGACCTGTATAATTTGTTTTTTTTTTATTTTATTTTGGTAAGGAATAGTCTCTCAGTTTTACCCTTTGTAGCTTCTACAAACAATCTCATTTTTAATGAAATTTTAAATACTTATCAAAAACAAAAATAACATTCATAGACCGAGCGATTTCGCCTCTTGATTTTTACGTTAACAAAACATTTGTTTATCAAATTCACAGATTATTAAATCATATATTTTTGGTTAAAATATTAGTATAATCTATGCATGCCGGTATCTTGTGAATATAAAAATGGTGGTGAAAGTGGATTAGAAAATGAAAATAAACTGATCATGACTAAGTGACCAAAATACAAATAAATATTTCCTAGAAGATAAAGAAAATTTGCATGGGAAGCAATCTTATGATCTTATCGTCATTTTTTTAATAGTTTGATCGATGTATTAAAGTCAAAAAAATTGGTCAACATCGCCAAATTTATCAAATCTTAATGGTGAGACGTCATATGACTCTACTACACTCGTGTTTGTGAGCGTAAAAATGGAGTTTCATATTTAGACCATTTTTAAGAAAAGTTCACTTCTTGCATCGACGTCTATGATAAATATAGTAAATGAATCATATTCAAGAAATATAAATTCGTTGCCAAAAAGCTCTGTATAATCATATTCAAGAGTTATAACTTTATATTAAATATATACTGGTTTATTCTGTAACACTATATATAGAGGGTTCTATAAACTAGTGACGACGTCTCGTTAATTAAGGAATACTAATGAAAGTTTGATCTTTTTTGTTTGGATCGAACTAATTAAAGTACTAAATAATGGGAGAAAGTTCTAAGAGAGTGTAGAAAATAAAAGCAGTAGGGCTACAGAAATCGTCGCCTAACCAAGCCGAGGACGAAGGCGAATAACTAATATACGCATGCGCGAAACCGGTTAGACGACCATTTTCACATCTATTTCATAAGGAGGGGAAGAATGGTGAATGGTGAATGGTGAATGGTGAATGGTGAATGGTGAATGGTGAATGGTGAATGGTGAATGGTGAATGGTGAATGGTGAATGGTGAATGGTGAATGGTGAATGGTGAATGGACGTACGATCCGTCATTTTATAATGATTAATTATATAGTCTATAGTCTACACTAACTTATATTTAATATAAAGGACCTACCCTTCCCTAAATGTTATTTGCACGTGTTACTTGAAACCCTCATCCACGTTGTATATCTCGCTACAAAATTTCCTCTTTAATTTTATGGTTTTTTTTTCTCGTTGATAACGATCCTCTTTTATGTTTATTCTTGTTATTTGAATTTTTGACTACTTCTGAGTAGATCCATATTTAGGGATGCGATGCCATAGCCCATGTAAGCATCATTAATAGGTGGTAAAAACTACAGATGAAAGCAAATATTTAAACTTTACTCCAGATCCGTGTCTTTCTCAGTTGAAGTGCTTATCTACATAAAATTGCATGGTATGTGTGTTCAGGGCCGTGCTTTAAGTGTATTAGAAAAGGCATTTACCTCAAGCCTCCTCTAAAAATATATAATTTAGGAGCCCCTAATTTTTAAAAACCATTCTTAATATTGTGGTTTAAGTCTATTTCTAATTATAACCTGCGTATTGATTAGTTTTCAATAAATCTCTATCTATTATTCTTTTTTATTTTTTCTTTTTCTTTTCGATAGTTGCCAACGTCCTGACCCACGTTTTCAACATTCGTTGTTCTTTTACCTATTTCTCAAGTTAATACATATTTTTACTCTAAATTTGTTTGTATTTTGAATTTATATTTAGTATTTATTTTGTGTTTAATGGTAACTAGGATTTAACCCGCGCTAATTATAGCGCAGAATAATTGATTTTTAAAGACATTGTTTTGAAATTTAAGAAAATTGTTTTTATCTTGATTTTATAGTATGACTAATTAATGATTATTGATAAAGCTGTCAATTTGTAATAATTTATCTATTTAATCCGTTTTACAATGAACTAAAATATTTGTCTCTAGTTTTTTATAAAATAAGTAAAATATTTTTCAACTTTTATTTTGATATATATTCAAATAAAATGTAATATATTATAGTGAAAAATATAGAATATTTTGAATAGATTTTTTTATGAATATATATTGATTGATTATTATTTTAAAATCTATAGTATTAAAAATAATTAAGAAATTAAATAATAAATAACCTCTTTAATACAAAATATATACTTTCCATATTCTAATCAATAATTTTAAAAGACTATTATATCATTTCCTATTTCAATTATTATTTGTTATTTGTAATGATATTTCATGTAATAACTTACAAAACAAAGTTCATTTTCAAAAATATCTTCTTAATAATATTATAGAGATGATTTAACATAGACTAACGGCATAAGCTTAATAACTTGGAAAGAGCAACTATGCCCGGCGTTCCTTTCCAATATCTTGACATTTAAGTTTTTTTCTATCAATACTTGTTCGAACGTTGTAGACTATTATTTATCACTCTTTTTTTCAATATTTTGTAATTATGAAAAAAACCATTTTTTAAACTCGCCTTAAGCCTCTAAAAATCTTCGCACGTCACTGTGTGTGTTCATGTTTAGTGAAAAATCCAGAGAGATTCTGACTGTATCTAGTGACCATCCGTTTTGTGTGAACTACTAATTTATAGTCTTGCATATAAATATAATTATACAATTGAACATACTATTGTACAATTTGGTCAGATCTAGATGCATGTTATTATAGATGTTTTTTTCTTTTCTTTGAAAGATATATTATTATAGATGTTATTTGCAAAATGAGTAATAAGATTAATCTTATATATGTCGAGGAATGATCAAATAGGTTGTCAGTGCCGGTTTAACTAGAAAGGCAAAAGGTGTGACCGTCTCAGAACCATGATATTAGAGTAGTAATTTTTTAAAATAAAATGATTTAGATTTTTTTTGACAAAAAAAAAAGATACATATATTTTTTTTTCACAACCAATTTATTTATACAAAATCTCATAATTTTTTTTAAAAATTATGTTTTAAAAAATCTAATTTTTATATTTTTAAAAAATCTAATTTTTATTTAAGGGTCTAAACATTTATTTTTGCTCGGGAATCCAAAAAAATCTTGAGCCGGTCATGTATGTATTCTGAAATGAACATCTTCAAAATAATATTGCAATATGCTGGTTCAGATCCTTGAACTCTCTTTTCTTGCTGATCGTGGGGAATATATATGATCCTTTTTTTACTTGTGTGCAAGTCAGTGAATGTAGGAAATCCTGCTTCGATCTATCGTTTACTTTTGCAAGTGTGCTTCAGTTTTGATTACTGTTGGGTTTTACAAAAATCAAATATTTTTTTGTTTTTTAAGTCGTAGTTGAAGGAATAATGTAGCCATGTAGTAATGCTTATATCATTGTGAAGGTGGCTTTTTTATGTGTTCGTTGTTTTGGTCTTTTTTTTTATGTATTAGTTGTTAAGATAGCGCTGTTTAGCAAGTGAGTGACCACTTGAAGTGACCAAGGTCTTATTTCGAAACAATTATGATCTTTTTATATCAGATACGAAGCTCATAGAGAAAAACAAAATTTATTTAAAGAAAATTACATCACATTAGGAATACAGCATAAATTCATTTTGGGAATATTTTTAAAGAAAAACTCCCGAATAGAAATATCGAAACCATGAAGAGGTAGCTCTGAGCTCGAGAACTAAAGATTTGCATTTTGATAAAACTATATATAAAAAAAAATTAACAGCTTTGATTGGTACAAGAAAATGATGGCAAATCTAACAAGTAGCCCTAATTTGACTTCGGTGCTTTTAGATGATGAGAATACAGTCTCCGCGAAACCAGTTCAAACCTAAATTGCACCGTTACTATAACCTAAAATTAATCAGTATAATTAAGAGTTATGGAATGTTTTCTAATTTTCTCTGATTAATTCATAAGCTCAAGACCTCTTAATGTACGAATCGATTTACCTAAATGAAAGTATATTAATTATATTAATTTGCCAGATGTTAAAACTTAAAAGTATATACACATATATATTTTAAGTTACCACTTTAACAAAATATATATTTTCTCTTTCAAAAAAAATATACATATATATATTAAGAACGAGGAAATTGGATTCTGGTTATTTTTAGTATTTTGTCTTAGCTAACTATGTATTTAGATTTGTTTTTTAAAGGTAAAAAAGTTTTTACTTTGAAGCCTAATCCTAAACTGTTTCTGGCATAATTGGCTCCTTGGGCCTGAAAAATAGCGTATATTGTATTTTAAATTGAAATTATTAGGGTAAATAAAACTTAGGTAACAATCATTAATCTCAATATAGTCTTACAAACCCAACATAGGCCCAGAAAAAAACTCTAAGCAAAGTAGCCGAGTGAACAAACTATGTTAAAATGCTTGAACCGTGAAACAAATTAAAACACATTTAAATTGTTTTTTTTTACCTTAATTGCCCTTTGAAACTACTTGTAACGCTTAACTGATCTGAATTCGCCCTCCGGTTAGCTCCACCTCCGCCGTAACCGCCGCACTTGGCCACCGTCCTCACACTTTCCACGAACGCTTCCGTTTCCACATCCCCCGCAAGAATTTCCGCCAACTGCTCCGGACTTATCACAAGCCTCACTTTCCACACTCCACAACCGCCGCCGCCAATCGCAGCCGCCTTCACTGGCGTTTTCCCGAAAGACATTCTGTACGGCGTTGCTGATTGGTCGGAGCAATGTTGTTGAGCGGTAGAGGCGGTTGCCGCGGCGGAAGAAATAGGGAGGAGGTAGTAAATGTTACCGGGAAAGAGCTCTTCGCCGTGGAGAAGCGGCGGAGATGAGTGGCGGAGGCTTAAGGTGTCGTGGATGACGTGGCCGGGAAATTCGTTGGTGATAAAGTCGGCGAAAATGGGAGGATGAAGCTCCATTACGCCACCGTTTGGAGTCACCACTTTTATTAATAAATCACCTTTATCGTATAATGTTCTTGAACCTCCACTTCCTTTGAATACGCAATTACCCATTTTCTTCACACAATCTATAATAATGACACAATTGTATATATATAAGTCATGGAATCTGAAGAAAACCAAAATAGAGAAGGGTTTAAGATAAAGGTTTTCTTGGAGGAGCTGAAGTATATAATTTTACGACGTCAAAGAAAATAATTGTGGATGGTCCACCACTTTTCTTGGTAAAAAAGGAACCAAGATCCTGTGCTTGCGATTAATATCACCATATTCAGACTTGTCTTTTTCTTTCTTTCTACATTCTTGATTTAATTTTGGTTTCTTTGAGAGTAATTAGTAATATAGTCTATTTGTAGAATAATTGGTAATGTAGTATATTGTAGAATTGTTGGCAAAACTTTTGAAAATTGGAGAAAAGGTTATTTAAACAACATATACCATGATAATCATTCTTCTTCTCTTTTTTTTTTGTAAAAATCATCATTTGTCAAAATTCCCTTGGAACCGCTCGGTGTAGTGTCTTAGTGATATGGGTTAATAATGTTCACGTGAGGTCAAAAGGTAAAAGAAAGGCCGACATAGACCCCAAAAAGACTTTGATTTATCTTTATGGAATTATAGATGGTTAACCAAAAGTGTAATTGGATTTTAGTATTTCACTTTCAGCTGAAGCCAAATTCTTAAAAGTAAGCATAAAAAAAATACTATAAATTTATAAATGGAAAGTTCACGTGTTAACAATGGGCCAAACTTATCAATCAAGAAAAATAAAATATGGGCGATTTTTTTTTATGATAAAAAAAACATTTTGAAATGAATGTATTATTATGGGTTATGTCATGCCTAAGAAAAAATGTATATCTATGATTTGAATTAAAGCGGACTGTTTATACTTGGTGGAAATGATTAAGAATCTGATGGATTGGTCGGTTTTTTCTTCGGAATTATTTTTTTTCTATTTCCTCAGAGATATTTTTAAGAATTATAGCATAGTTCATATTTCTCGTGTGTTAAATGTTTGTACCGACTATTTTGCAAATGAGGCTCAAGCACGAAGCGTCTTATAATATCATGTAAGTCAGACAGAATCATTAGGAGTTGTTCCAAAGAACCTACCGACTAAAACTTGATTAAATCAAATAGGTATCGACAAAAAAAAAGATATGGACCAAATAGAGTATATCTTGTACATCTTGTTTTTGCTCCAATTGATTATTTAAATATGTGGATCCATGTCATACAACAATATAATAACATTTTGTCTTCTTATTTTACACGTAAAAAAAATGGGGTATGGAAAGACAAATGAATAAAATAGTGCCACCTTTCGGTGCACTCAATTACGTACCAACAATTTCTTGGCGGGTCATTATTAATTTTATGGGTCCTAACGGGTAATGGCCAAAATTACAATTTTTGTGTTTCTATTATTTAACTTCACTTAGAGAAATGTGAATCCACAGAGTGGAAGATGTGTGAGAGCAGGAGCCACTAGATTACTTGCTTTTCAAACGATATGCTAAAATTCTGATACCAACAAAAACTAAAATTAACAGCAAAACAAATGAAAAAATGTATCCATTATTTTGGTTAAAATAATTCAAATGCAAAAATTACTGGTGTTCAATTTGGGGCATAATGTATAGTTTTGGTCGGGAAAAGTTTCTTGAGATATTCACTTAAGTCAAAGATATTCAACATGAAATGGTCTGAGATGCGCGGTGGTGGTTTAGATCTGGTAGAGACGTATAAAAAGAGCTCGCAACTCAACAACAAAGACAGTTTTCTTTCCGGCGGAAAATCCCTAGCTAAATCAGTCTACATTTGAGTTTCTTTGTACTAATTCTCTTTGAGAAAAACATGTATTCACTCAAAAACCGTTTAATACAAATCCAATTTCTTCAATATATTTCTATACTCGATCAATTCGAGATAAATTTGGTCCATCGTTATAAATTCATAATCCAAAACTATACCCAAATTTCTGAGTGTGGAATTTAGCATATATAGTTAGCCCACAAAAAAATGTACTAAGAAGATGGCCCAATTCATACTTTTTATTTTCGGTTTCGTTTTTTCAACCGGCGGATAAAAAAATATTTTTAGTTAAAAAATGGTTAAAACGCACAAAAATAAGTATTTATATCCTTTTTGTCAAAAAAATATATTTATTTTAAGAATATAAAAACATATAAAAGGAAATATTTATTTTAAGAAATGTTTGGATTTTAGTTAATTTTCACATTTTCTCAAAGCATTTAAACTAGTAAATCTACATTTACTTTCGGATGACCCATCTATCTTCACACTTACTTTCAGATGAAGGGATGAGATGATCCAAAAAAAATGCTCCCCACCTATCTTCCTCCTAGTTCCTTCATGTATGATGAGCTCTCCCACCATTGAAGATAAGCTTCAAATTTCATGTGATTTTTCTATTATTCTTGGGTTTTAAATTAAATTTATTGACTTTGTAATCCAATTATGTTGTATCCAACCAATTTATGCTTTGTAAACTGTAATGTCCGTTCCTCAATTATGGCAATATTTTACCATTATATGGTTTTGGAACTAAGCTCTCCATGATTATTGTATATTCTTTTTATGTTATTAGTACCATTCTTTCCCCTCCAAGAGAAGCTCACAAAATCAACGCACACAATAAAATCCATCAACGTGAGAAGCCCAAATCTCACTACCTAAAAAGCCCAAATCTCACTACCTAAAAAGCCCAACAAAGGAGAAAAAAAAACCCGACTACTCTCTTCCTCACTCGACCCTTCTCTGAAACCCTATAAGTGAGAGTAAAAAGAAAGATCCTCTCTACTTGTTTGAATGCTTACGATATAGAATCATAATAACCAAACTCGAACGCCAAACATGGATTCGAATCCAAGCTCGATGTGGAGTAACATTGTGAAGAAAGATCCTCCTTCAAGGCCTTCACCTAGCGACGGAGCGCCGGCCGCGATTTTCGGGATCGTCGGGAACTGCAGATCCACAAATGGAATATCTACGGCGGTTGTTGATGCCAACGCCGTCATTGAAGGAGGCCTGAGCTTAACCAACTTCGCCGATAAATTCGTAACCGTCCCTGAAGTTCTCTCCGAGATTCGTGACTCTGCTTCTCTCCATCTTCTCTCCTTATTCTTCATCGAGACCAGGGAACCTTCTCCTGAATCTTTCAGTAAAGGTACATAAAATATGTGTGTGACTCTCTCGCTGTTGAGAAATCGGTGGTGATTCGTGTTTCTGTGAAATTTCTGGAAAAGCTTGGAGGTTTTGGAATGACGTCTTATTTCTGTGCAGTTGTTAAATTTGCAAGAGCTACTGGTGATTTGCAAACTCTGTCTTTTGTGGATCTCAAGCTGATTGCTTTGACATACACTCTTGAGGCTCAGGTTCATGGGACCAAAAGTCTCAGAGGTGTTCCTCCGCCGATTCAAACTGTTAGGGTTAAGAGATTACCTGAGAAGGAATTACCTGGTTGGGGCTCCAATGTGGCTAACTTGGAGGAGTGGGAGGCACTAGAAAAAGAGACCGAGGAAAAATCCAACTCGAACTCCAAAGTCCTTCCGTTGAAAGATCTTAACATGAACATCATCCCTTCAGACAACTGTTCTGAGGTTGGTTCTGTTGTGTCTCATGCTGAGCATCAAGAAGAGGATGAGCAAGAAGGTGAGAGGAAGCTTAGGCGATACCCGCCCAAGAAAACAGAGGTAAAGCATGAGGTAGTGGAGGGAGTAGATGCATCGCAGGGCCAATATGAGGATGAAGATTCTGGTGATTGGACACGAGCAGTTAGTAGCAGTACTCGCAGAAAGTTTCTTAGAAGAAAGGCGAGGTGGGAACATTACAGTGCCTTGGCTGAACAAGAAATTCAGCAAGATCAAGAAGCTGACAAAGCTGGAAACATGATTGTTGGCACAACTGATCTACAGAAACTGTCGAATAAATTCTCGAAAGACGTGAATGGAAGCTGTGCAAAGGATAGCGGAAAGAATGATGAGGATCCTTCGTCCACCCTAAAAGATATCAGGTTGGAGGAAGTTTCACTAAAGGCTTTCCAAGAAGGGCCTGAAGAGACGAATGTTGAAGCAACTTTGATCAATGGTGAGGATGATATCGACCATGAGGGGATCGATGATGCAAATCAAGAGTTAGAAAAGAACATGGAGAAGGCTAGTGAGGCATCATCTGTTGCAGATGATGGTAGCAGTGACCAGAGTTGGTTGTCTGAGTCCAGTGTAGCCTGTATAACCGGTGACTATGCAATGCAAAATGTTATTCTTCAAATGGGTTTACGTTTGCTTGCTCCCGGAGGAAGGCAAATTCGCGAACTGAACAGGTACACACTTTATGAACCAGGTCTCTTTATTTCTGTCGCATGCTCATGAGATGAGAAATATACAAACCTTACACTCTGTTGCATTTGCATCTTCAGGTGGATCTGGAAATGCCATGCTTGCTACACAGTAACTCCTGACATTCGAGAACTGTTCTGTCCCAAGTGCGGGAATGGCGGCACACTACACAAGGTAGCGGTTACAATAAGCAAGAATGGCACCACTGTATCTGCGCGTAAACCGCGTATTATACTCCGAGGGACCAAAGTAAGTATTCGTTATTAGCAGAAAGCTAGCTGAAATACACTCATATATGCAATGCAGGTTCACAAATTTCAGTTACACACTAAAAGTTTCCATTTATTAGTGAAGAATCTTCTCTTCTTTATTTCAATTGTTATACCGAATCATTAAAAGCAGAAGCTAACCGAATCACATATCCTTCTTTCTTTGTGCAGTTTTCGATACCAATGCCTAAAGGAGGAAGAGACGCAATCACCAAGAATCTGGTTCTACGGGAAGATCAACTCCCTCGAAAGTATCTCCATCCCAAGACCAAGAAGAAAGCAAGCAAACCGGTTAGTTCATTACAAATTCCAAATCTATAGCCTTTGATTGAGAGAAAACTTTAAGGTGTATTATTGTTTTTCAGGGAGATGAGTATTTTGTATCAGATGATATGTTCCTGAACCATCACAGTGATAAAAAGGCACCATTGCAGCCTCCTGTGAGAAAAGCTATGGCGATTTTCAGCCAGAAAAGGAACCCTAATGACAACCATTATTCTCGTTCTATGCACTGATCTCTTGTTTCTCCTACACAGGAAGCAAAGCGAGGAATGTCTTAATTTCAATAGAGTAGTTTACTGGATTTATTATGGGTTTTGTCTTAATTTCAATTTTCAATAAGACCAAATTTCTGAGTTTAATTTGATTTAAAGAGATCTTCAATTGTCTTGTTTGAGAGTTGTGAGTTACATGATTTGTTCTGGGTTTGTTCTTAATTTTAAGAAGAGCTAGTTTCTGAGTTTAATTTTATTTGAAGAGATTTTGAGTTGCATTGATTTGATTTTTTTTTTTTTTTTTTTGGTGCTACACTTTCTTTTCATTAATCGAACTTCCAAACTACAATCTGAGGGAATTTTCCATCCTCTTTGGCAACGACAAAACAACTTAAAACATTAAAGTTTGAAACAGATAGAATTTGATAATATGACTGCGGACTCGAGACTAAACTCAAGTGCGTCAATAAAATTTTCACGGCAAAGCCGGAATGTTTGGACTTAGTCACTTTTCTATGTGACGTTGAGACTGAAACTTTACCTCCGGAACTCGCCGAAGCGAATCTGTTTGCCTCTTCTGGTCTCGTACAGACCGCTACACAAGAAGACAACTCGGTAGAGAAATTCAGTGGATTACCCGGCAATAAGCTCGGGAAGAAGACACCTCTCAAAGAGAGGGAAGTTGGCAGAAGAGCGGCATAGGTGGTAGGAGGCGGTGGCTTTTTACGATAGCTGAATCGAATTATAAGAGGACATGATGAGGTAGTTAAAGGATGCAGCTTTTGACGATGGCTGAACCGAATAAGTGTAAGGTTGACGGTATAAAACCGAAGAGACGCCGAACCGGCGAACCGCATCGCGGAGGAGAGAAAACTCGAGATCGGAATTTTGACCAACGATGGGTTTGGTAGTGATACCCGACCAAAGACGAGACAAGTGAGACCCTTCTCGGTCATGTAAGCAACTAGCTGTGAATTAAACATGTCTGATGGGCTGATAATGGGTTCAAGGCCCATTAGTTGAAAGTCAAAGCCCATCAGAAAACTGAACAAGGCCCACAAAGATATCCTTCCGGGAAAGGTGAAGATTACCGTGAGCTTGGTTCGGATGGTCGAAAGTTCGCCGCCCGAAGTAACGCCGGTAGCAGGAACGCCGGAAAAAGGGTCACCGGAGTAAGCAAACGGGGCGGCGAGGAAGCTCATACCAACGAAGCAGAGATCAACGGGAATGGGGCAAACGGCGGAGGAAAAGAATTCTTTGGATGTTACGGCATCAGCCACGAAGTTATGCACTTCCAGCGATGGGGGAGACTTCTTAGTCGACGGAGCAGAAGCAAGAACCAGAGACTGAGGAGCAGAGGCTATATCCGGTGGTAGCAGAAAACCACAGGGATCAAGCGGGTCAGGGGGATCAGGTGGATCCGGAGGGGTCACTACTATTAGAGCTCAAGCCCAAGAGAATACAACAAAGCCCATTAGTCTATGTATCTAGGGTTCTTAGTAAGGTAGTCTCATATATAAGTGTTTGTAATGACATTGAGAGATGTAACCTTTGGAGAGTTGTTTGAGGCAACTCTCTTCCTTTACATTTATGAAATATAATTGACAATCTCTCTGTTTTTGGTGACAACAAAGTCTATTTTCTGTTCTCTATTTCTTTGCACACAATAAAGCTCCCATGAGCTATTTCCATTTCTACATCTTAAATAAGCTCTTTTGAGCCAAATCTATCTTTGTCTTTAGATTGCTTTCATGGTATCAGAGCTCCAGCGAGTAGATCGATGGACTCTTTAGCACTTTCTGTTCCCTCCCTTAACATTACCAACTGTGTGACTGTCACACTAACGGAGAAAAACTATGTCTTGTGGAAGAGACAGTTCGAGATGTTTCTCTCTGGTCAAGGGCTGCTTCGTTTCATCACTATCAAGGCAACAACATCAATTGAAAAAGAAAGCTTCCCGCAACAGTCAAAGGGAAAAGCATCGGTGGGCCTAAAGAATTGGAAGCCCAAACAAACACAAGGCAAGACCTTTGAGCTGGGCCAAGACAATGAACAACTCACCAAAAGCCCAACTTCTTGTGGAAACAGAGAACAACGGTTACATGTGCCAGCGTGTGAGAAAGACAAAAACAGAGTAGGTGAAGAAAGTTGCAGTACGAATTCAGAAATTAAAATCAAAACGGAGAACCGTTTTGATGC
>PKML01015173.1:269207-318912 GCA_002933935.1 Eutrema yunnanense
TCTTTAATATAAAATATATATTTTCCATATTCTAATCAATAATTTTAAAAGACTATTATATCCTTTCCTATTTCAATTATTCTTTATTATTGGTAATAGCATTTCATGTAATAACTTACAAAACAAAATTCATTTTCAAAAATGTCTCTTAAATAATATTATAGAGATGAAAATTTATAATTTTGATTTGAAATCGATGAAATTTTTTTCCGGAAAAAAAAAACATTGTCCTTGAAAAACAAAAATATTTATGGACTATCATGATATTTTGTACGAAAAAAATAAAATTAGATTAAAAAGTGAGTAATTTCAATCGAAATTCGGACCGTGCCTCAGCACTAGCAGACCATATATATATATATACAAAGCTGTTTTTTTTTTGGGGGGGTTGATATTTGAGTATTTTCTTTATTAATCAAAAAGTATGATATTGTTATTCGTTACAAACTTACAAATACAATGAAACTCGATGAGAGATAACCATTACATTGTTTAATCTAAGTTGAGTCCCAATTTTTCTGTTCCAGATTCTTTCCACTCTCTGTGTGGTATCAAGAATTGGTCTAATTCGGAATCTGATGTCGCTTGGATTTCGTCATAGTTACATTGTGTCTTAACTTATGTAGCTATTTTATAATGCTTCTACGCATGTTATACTGTATGATTAAGGTTTTGACCCTCTGTTATGGTATCAATATGTTGTCATTATCATTAACTCATGGGCTCTAATTAATTATTAAAAAAATATAATCACTCCTTTCTTTGTATGTTGTAATGTGTAATGTTTGTTTTGCTCGAATCCTTGTCTAGTTGTGGAATGCATGTCCCAGTTGCTTCTCTGTTTTTTCAACCTTTAAAACTCTCCTTCATGTCTCAAACTCTAAAGCTCACGCTTGAATTGAGTTTCTACTATCTTGTTGTAAGGTAACAAATCTATGCTTTATTGTATCTATAGAATGGCGTTTAGTCCATATTGCTTCAAGCTCTAAAGTTAACATTTTTGTTTTTGCAGATGGAATCAAGAAGAAGTAGAGTCTGTGGAGAAACAGCTTGTGTGTTTTCAACTTCTTCAAGCGATGCTAATGAACGAGCTGCTTCGATGCGAAAGCTCTGTTTCGTTGCAGTGTAATGTGTTTTGTTCATGAGCATAGAAGTTGTTGGCGGTATTAAGGCTAATAGTTTGGCTATACTGACCGATGCAGCTCATTTGCTTACTGATGTTGCTGCTTTTGCTATCTCTATGCTCTCCTTGTGAGCTTCTTCTTGGGAAGCGAATCCGCGGCAGAGTTATGGGTTCTTCAGGATTGAGATTTTGGGTGCAAATGTCTCAACCCAGCTCATTTGGGGATTTTGGTCGCCATTACTAGACTCATTCAAGAGACTAATGATCATGTTGATGGTTTCTTTATGGTTCTTGTTGCTGCTTTTGGTTTAGTGGTAAACTTCATAATGATTGTTGTGCTTGGACATGATCATGGTCATGGTCATAGTCATGGTCATGATGATCATTATCATGGGGATAATGCTGAGCAATTGTTGGAGAAATCGAAGGAAATGAGGAACATATTAATGTACAAGGGGCTTATCTTCATGTTCTTGGGGATTTAATCCAGAGCATTGGTGTAATGATTGGAGGGGGAATGATTTGGTATAACCCTAAATGGAAAGTGATTGACTTAATCTGCACGTTAGTATTTTCGGTTATTGTTCTAGGGACAACCATTAAGATGCTTAGAAGCATACTCGAAGTTCTGATGGAGAGCATACCAAGAGAGATCGACGCGATCGAGGAAGCTCGAAAAGGGATTGAAGAAGTGGTGGCTGTTCATGAGCTACACATTTGGGCAATTACAGTTGGAAAAGCTCTGTTTTCTTGTCATGTGAAGATTAAACCAGAGGCTGATGATGGTTTGGTGCTTAACAAAGTGATTGATTACATCTGGAGAGAGTATCGTATCAGTCACGTTACCATACAAATCGAGCGTTAAAACAACAAAGCAAGCTCGAGACGGCTAAGTTCTCTCTGTCATTTTCGTGATCAAATTCAATCTTTTTTCGCTTTCTCGTGTGCTATAAATTACATTGCTGTAACATATGCCATTGTTTTTTTGGGTCCCGTCATGAAAAGGGTAAATTAAAGGACATACCTTTATCTGAGATTAGGTCATTTTGTTATGTTACTATAGAAGAATCTGAATCTTTAGGGTATATCTTTGACGATAGGCCTACTAAAAAGACTGGGGCATGTTTGTCCTGAGAGCAAGTAACCATAGCTCGTGTGTGACAGTAGCAACCATATATATATCAATTAATAATAATAAAAAAAGATTCAAACTTTCTTTGGAGTTTCAATTTTGTTGATAAGGTTTCTAAGGTCTTCGTTAACTAGGCAAAGGCCGATTGTTTGTTTCTTTATTACAAAATTTGAGACCTATGAATTTAACCGTTAGGAGTGTGGTTTTGTAGACAGAATTGGGACATTTCATAGTACAAGACTGTTTAATGCCGTAGAAGCCAAGGCATCAATAATAGATAAGATTCCTTAGTGTTGTTGTATCTGTAGAGTCAACTCTTTTTTTTTTTTATTGTAGAAAGATATTAGACTTTAGAAACCTTAATTTTATTCAAGCTCTTCATTGCGTTGCGTTATATCACTAGAACATGATGGAGGCAGCATAGTTCTGTATAAAGTTTAGCTTTTTGAGTCTTGAAGAAAGGAATGGTGTGTTGTGTAAATGTATGATGATGATGATTTTATGGTATGGGTATTAGTGAAGAAAGGATGATTGAGACATGATGAATAAAGATGACACAAACCCAATAGAAGCTCTCTTACCCATGACTAGTCCCTTTTTACCTTCTTCTTCTGTGTAATCTAGAATGTCCCCACAAAGTCTCTGTCTCCACTTCAAGACAAAACTGCCTCCACCAATAATCTCTCTCTCTGCTCAGCCTCACCAACTCTTACAGTACCCAAATACATCTATTTTCTTACCTCTCTGTTTTTTTACAGCTCCTCTGTTTCCTCTCTACTTAATAGCTACTAAAAACTCTACTCTTCTATATAAAGCTAACAGTTACAAGTCCAGAAAGCCTCAGAATCAGAAGAGAGTACATGAGTTTCCTCTTCTGCCTCTTTGGTGCTTCTTAGCATTTATTGTTACACATCATTACATAATAATACATAACAAACAAAAGACTCTCAAATGGAGAGGTTTCAAGGACACACCAACCCCTGTGTATGTATCTTTTGCTTAATTTAGAAAGCTTTCTCTTTCTTTCTTCAATCTTCTCTCTTCTCTTGAATCATTTTTTCTATGCTCAGAGAAATGGACTTGCATTTACTCTTTTCCTAATGAGTCCAGATGCTTTGCATTCAATGATTTCCTTGTTTGTTTTACAGAAAACAATAACAATTCTGCAATCAATTTGTTTCCCTATACTTTGAAAACATTCCATTTTCCCTTCTACTTTTGTTTATCTCCACAGTAGAATCAAATTATATCATTTCATTCGCCTCAACCGGTAATCTCATTCCTCTATCGTCCTTGCAGTTTTTGGATCGAGAAGCGGATGCGAGAAGCCTAGAAGTTCAAGGATTTGCAGAAGCTCAAAGCTTTGCCTTTAAGAAAGAGGAGGAAGAAAGCTTGCGAGATACAGTTCCATTTTTACAGATGCTGCAAAGTGAAGAAGACCCTTGGACGTTTTTGTCAATCAAAGAAGCAAATTTTCTAACGCTACTGTCTCTTGAGACACTCAAAGAGCCTTGGGAACTCGAAAGCTATCTTTCACACGAGGATCCGCAGTTTCATTCACCGGTCCAATCCGAGACGACCAGCCGCTTCTATCACAACCCAAACCCAGTTTCAGCATCATCCATGGAAAGAGCTAACCAAGCTTTGTCAAGCCAAGAACTTCCCTTTAGCTTTAGCCAAACAAACATGATAATCCCTTCTGCGAATACAAGACGCAAGCGCAAAAGCAGCCACTTGCTGCCTCCAGAAATGACTCAAGAGAAGAGAAGAAGGAGGAAGACTAAACCAACTAAAAACATGGAAGACAGAGAGAATCAAAGAATAAACCACATTGCTGTAGAACGAAACCGACGGCGTCAAATGAACGAACATATCAACTCCCTCCGTTCCCTTCTCCCACCTTCCTACATCCAACGAGTAATAACAACAAATAAAAATAGTTTCAAGTTTCAACCTTTGACCCTCAAAATCTCTTAATTTGCTTAGTTTGTTGTTTCCTACAGGGAGACCAAGCATCCATAGTAGGAGGAGCGATAAACTACGTGAAGGTCCTCGAGCAAATCATACAATCTCTTGAGAGAAGTAGTAGTGGAGTGGAAAACGGAGTTGAAGACGATCAAGCGACTAATAATCATCATCTTTCAGGCATTTCGTCGAGCGACTTGTGCGAAGATCAAACATGCATCCCCAAAATCGAGGCCACAGTGATACAAAACCACGTCAGCCTTAAAGTTCAATGCGCGAAGAAACAAGGACAGCTTCTCAAAGGAATCCTTTCACTCGAAAAGCTTCGACTCAGTGTTCTTCATCTCAACATCGCCTCTTCGTCTCATTTGTCTGTCTCTTATTCCTTCAACCTCAAGGTAACGACTTTCACTTTCTTTCTGAAAAATTTCAGTTTTACTGAGAAAAATTCAATCTTTTTCTTTCTTAATTTCGTTGGAACAGATGGAGGATGATTGTGAACTAGAATCGGCCGACGAGATAACGAAGGCGGCGCATCAGATTTTCGATATCCGACGATTTTGATTGACACAACCCGAAAATACAAATAAAAAGCTCAACTTTTTTTTGAAGATATAAGAGAGAAAATTTTCGATTTTCCGACTGACGGAATTAAATTCTGTTTTGTTCGTATATTATTGGATTATTCGATCATGTCTTTAGGCTTTGGGTCCCATCTAATTAAAGTTTGACCTAGTTGAGGTTGATAAAGCTTTGTAACGAATCTGTGGAATTAATATAAATTGTCGTTGAGCCAAAAAAATTTAAAAAAAAAATAAAGTTTGACCTTATGCGTATTTATTTATGATATTTCATCAATCATGTTTTGACTTTTGTCTCTATTGAAAGGGTTGACTTTCTGCTCATTGACAACAATATCATGTGTTCTCTTTTTTTTTTTTTTTGGAATGGTATTGGTGTGACTTGAGAGGAATAGATTGTTGTTATAGCCGAATCTTAAAGACTAATGATGATGTTCAAGAAAGAAAACCATTGTTCTATAGTTTGTTAAATAGTTTTATGGGCTTGTAATACTTAATGACTACTAATGGGCCCACTTATTAAAGCCCATTATTTCAAAAACTGAACGTAGCAACAGAATGGCACCAACAAGCTTTTGCATTTTTGCTACTTTAAGCTTTTGATATTGCACTATACAATGGGGGAGGCAAACACTTTTGGTCACAGCATCATCAATATTGAGTAACCGTTTGGAAATTTCAAGAGAGAAGAAAACCCGAAAATGAAAGCCCAAATTTTTTATAAACTTGACTCAAGGTCGAGCCAGGAAAGTTTCTTCTGTACAATGTAGCGGTCGATTTTCGCTAAAGATGAGACCGGCGATGCTGCAAGTTAGAGATGTAGTAGAGAATCCGCTTCTTGTCGTCAAGGGTTAATGAGAAAGGAGGGTTTAGAGATAGAGTCACTGCTTCCTCAATTATAAAGGAGAGTAGAAGAATTGCTTTCTTGTATAATGTTGCTGCACTTTCCTTGTTATTCAAATATTCTTCCGCCTGCATAAATAAAATAAAAAAAATTGATCTAACCCACAAAAGTTTCAGACTTTTAGTACAAAAGGATGAACCAAAGGTGGAAGCTTTTGACAAAACTTTCAGCCACTTTTTTAGGACAAAATGGTACAAAAAGTGAAAAAGATAGAAACTTTACACTTACCCCACCACTCTTGCCGTATGCTAGTGCCTTCTCGTATATTGTTTCCATGGCGTCAGGCATATGAGTCGCAGCTGCAATGAAACGAAGGATATGCATTCAGGGAATGTGCAAAGAAACATAAAAGAGAATGCTCGGTTTTAGTACTGACCGCTTGTTTCGTTTAGTTGAGTTGATGAATTCTCGGCCTGATTAAACGCGGTAACAAACTCTTGTGTCACCCAAGTTTTAGCTAGTGCTGGTGAATTTAAGTCTGGAATTGAAGTCTCGGGAACTGTGGTTGGATCTGGGTTCACTTTATCCTCTCCAACGGACATCATCCAATAATCGCATATCTCTAAAGCTTTTGTCCAGACAGCCAAAATGACGAGCGTAACAGCAAAAGATTCCTTTACCTGTCCTGCATTTCCCTGTATGCAACGGTATTAGAAGCTCTGATGTTATCATTTGAGACCCCGAGAAATTAGTAGTTTAAGTTACCATCTCACGAGCTACTTCTGTAAGTGCTTCTGCATACTGATACAAAAGTTGGAGCTTCGTTGGAGGATGAACGATAGTTAACCGTTGTACTTCTGTTAACAGATATGATCCGCTTGCTGGTCGTGGACCTGACCCACCAGATATTGGTCTCTGTGCATCAAGTGAACTTGATGAACCTTTGTCGTTCCTCGGCAAGAAATTAAGAATCCCAGAATCTTGCAGTGATGTGCCGAAACAATCTGATGAACCTTCCAGTGAGGCAGAAGGACGGTTTACAAGAACATACTCTCTCTCTATGAGCTCAAGTGAGTCTAAAACTGCACGAATGACAATAGCAAGCGATTCTGAGTGAATTGAGCTAATAAAAGCAATAAAGATAAGATACAAAATGCGAATAACAAACCTCCAGATTGATTTGATGAGAATTGTCCCTCAGTGTCTTTTCCAGTCTTCTCACAAGAGACGTGTGGCATTAAAATGTGAGATGTTGAGGCACTAGAGGAATTCCCGTGTTTGTAGACATTGTCAGCCCTTGGTTTGAATCGGTTTGTACTACTCGGTTGTGCAGAGGGCAACGATGATTTTCCCATAGAGGTAGTAGAATCAGAATGCGCAACACCCGGCATTTGTCTGACAACATTTGGTATGAAAGATGAAGCGAGGAATTTAAAGGTTTTGATGGTTAAAGAAAAGAAGATGAAGGTTGCAAGTGATTGAAGAACTCCAGACATTTGATGGTTAATCAAAATCTCAAGACATTACCTTGGGTCCTGAAGGAACCTGTGATTGAAGAACTCTTGGAATGTCAAGCGTTCAACTGCAGTAGAAAAGACGTATTTTTCCATGAAAGTTTGAAATGTGATTTTGAATTAAACATAAAGACAACAAACAAAGAATCATATAACAAGTACTTGGGTTCCGGCGTAGAAGACTTCTGCACAGATCAACACAATCTGGATGAATCTCATTCAAAGCATCTTCAGGAAATTTCAGCTCAGTGTCTCTCACAATGTTGTTAAAAAGCTGTAGAGATGAGAACCCAAAGCATTATAAAGGCCACAAGTTCATTACAAGTTCAAGAGGCAATTCATCGGTTCAGGGCAACGAACCTGGATGTGATTAGTACCATCAAAAGGTGGCTTTCCAGTAACAAGTTGAAACAAAATCGCACCAGCACTCCATAAGTCAGCCTGAAACATCCATTACACAATTTAAATAATGAGACCAAAGAAAACTTTAAATCTTATATCTTAAACTGATGAAATCTCTTCACCTTTGAATCATACTTTTGGTTCTTGATAATTTCTGGAGCCATATACAATGGAGAACCGCAAAATGTTTCCGCCATGCTCTGCGGTGTTAGAGACCTACCAAAAACCATCATTACATAGCAAACTAAGACCTTTCCTCTAAAAGAAAACATTTTTGGAGATATGAGACGTAAATAATACCTTGCAAACCCAAAATCTCCAATCTTTAGCAATGGAGTTACTTCCTTGGACGATAAAAGTAAATTCTGAAAAGTTTGAAGAAAAACAGAACCATGACTAGACTTTTATCGTAGCCGTTAAACTACAGTAGTATAAGAGATTTTAGTTACCTGAGGCTTTAAATCTCGGTGGATAAAATGCTTCTCTTGAAGTACTTGCAACCCTAAAGCTACAAAACGCAACACAAGAACAAGAACAAACATCACCAAAAAAATCCTAAATTGAAAACACC
Organism: Eutrema yunnanense; assembly: GCA_002933935.1. Classification (NCBI taxonomy): domain Eukaryota; kingdom Viridiplantae; phylum Streptophyta; class Magnoliopsida; order Brassicales; family Brassicaceae; genus Eutrema; species Eutrema yunnanense. The sequence continues at coordinate 277,340 of PKML01015173.1, forward strand.
AAAAAAAACAGATATTTATTTTACCCAATTGTCTCATAAAATGCTTAGCAACAGCTTCTGATACTTTGCCATGGAGATTGATGTACCCAGCAAGATCACCTCCACTACAATACTCCAATACAAGGAAAATCCTATCTCCAGTCTACAAAAGTTCCCAATTTCAATACCAATTTCAACGGAATTATCCAAAATCCACAGTTGCTAGATAAAATTAAACCTCGATAGCTTCGTAAAATCGGATGATATTGGGATGATCGATGGTGCTGAGGATCGAAATCTCCTTGAGAAGATTATCTCTGACTTTAGGGCTAAGCAGTTTCTTATCAATCTCTTTCACGGCGACTTCTAAACCAGACGATCGATGCTTCGCTAGCCACACCACAGCGAACGAACCGGACCCGATTTTCGGGCCAAGTTCGTAGTCACCCACAAGTCGTGCCGTGTCCATCCGGGTTTTGGGTTTTGACCCGTTTAAACTTTCGGATCCTTAGTTGAATCAACCTCCATTGTTTCTTCTACTACGACACAGATTTTAACGAACAGTGATCAAACAAAACCAAGAAAAATCAAAACAAAAAATTTCCGGATTTAGAACAACAAACTGTTTTTGTTAATGAAAGGAGACGATGTAAGTGATTGATTTATATATATATATATATATATATTACAGTAAAGCAATCAACTTTTATTGTTTTTTTTTTGTGTATGGAGAGATTGAGACTTGGTTTTAGCTTATGAGCAAAGAGTTTCTTACTTGTAGTCGAGAAGAAAGAAACCTTCAAAAAAATTGACGTCTTGGATCAAAATTCCACGAGGAAGTATCTCAGAATATTACCTTTTATTAAAAAAAATTGAATTTATTTCTTACCTTACAAAATTTGTTATCTAAATTTGAGTACCAAATCTAGCAAAACATTTTGTTATTTTTTTTATTTGTTCTTTTAAATTAATCTATAAGTTAGTTTCCCACAACATATCTCAAAATACGGTTCTTTAATATTCAAATATATAATTTTATGATTATCTCTAAGAACAATTCAAAAATTCTTTCTAGCATGTTTCAAAATTTTAATCGTTTATGAATGTTTATGTAAGTTTTTTTTTCTTATGATTTTGACTCCAAAGAAAACACCGAGAAACTTTTTTTTATGCAACTCACATATTCTTGCTGTTATAATTATATGTTGTTGTGAATGATTGCTTACTAATAAATACTTACTTTCGAATATTTTAAATTTTCCATGTTTTCCGTAAGTTTATCGAAAGAATTGCTTATTTTTTTCCCAAACAAATTTAATGTGCACATATCTTCTTTTGTTATACTCTCTCCGTTTCTTTTTATAAGTAGTTTTGGGTAAAAGCACAAATATTAAGAAACTCATTTTTTACTAAAAAATATTATTTAATATATAAATTAAAAATAATCCAACCAATCATAAAAAAAACAGCAGAATATTATTGGCCACACAGTATTCGATAAAAGTAAAAGTTGCATAGAAACATGAAAACAACTTATATTGTGAAACAAAACAAAATCTCTAAAACAACTTATAAAAAGAAAAGGAGGGAGTATCTTTTTTTTTGAATGAATATAAAATTTTATTTATAAAAAAAAAACCGTTATTACATTAAATGCCTTTGTTTTCGAGTTTAAAAATGCTTAAAACATGTTGTAAACCAGCGAGCGCATCAATCCGCTTTCAAAGCATTTGTCCTACAACTCGAAGGGTGTTCAGGCGGTTTCTCATTGTTTTGTTTGTCTCATGTATTATTCTCTTGGTATATATATCCATTTCATAGATAAAGATAATCGGGCGCATAAAATGTGATTACTAACCATTTTTTTGTTGTGTGGCTCTAATGTAACATTGATTCCACTTATCTTTACGGTAAGTGAAATTGTTCTATATCTAGTGATAAAATACTAATTTTGGTGGATAGACAGTATAACAACAACATATTATAATCAATATATGTATTTTCTATAAAAGTTATTACTGCCAAACAAAGAAAAAATGTAGAAAAACACACTTTTTAAAAAAGGGTTACAACATATTGATGTAGGCTTCGCTTTGCTAAGCAGCCCATTCAAAGAAAAAACCAGTCAACATCTCTGTTATACGTCACCAGAGAAGCCATGGGAATCATATTACTCGACATTTTTATTTTTGAAATTATCACGTTGTATTAATGTCAAAAGAAAACATAGATGTAGATGTATTGAAATCAATAACAAAATTTCCTCATGATTTTGAATGCAAATATTATATTTCTATAAGGATATGATATGTCAATTATTTAAATGAATAGTTATCGCTATTGACTAGTCTAGAAAATCTAATTCGTTTGTTAAAAGCCACATCACCTTTGACCTGGCATAATCAGTGGGACCAGCTCTTATTATCATGAAATTAAAAATATTCACGTGAAAGTGCCACGTAACTCAGCCACAAACAAAGCCCATTAGAGCCGCTTTAGGCCCAATTCTGTTTGGAAACAATGCTAGAATAACTTTGGACCCGCTGAAGAAGAGAGCGAGACTATCACCGCTACCAAACGGAGGAATTACCGTCACATGGGAGAGCTCTGTCTCGAGTCGAGAGAAACATCGAAACGGTCCAAGATTTGTGTGATTTTGTGACAGGCCACTAATGGGCCAAATGTTTGCCCATATTAATTGGACTTTTCCCATTTGCCTAGTCTATAAAATATTAAAACATCTCTTTCTTCTTCTTTTTCTTTTTTTTTGATATGAATCTCTTCTCTTATATATATTAGGGTGCGATATGCAGTACGTTGTACGTGCGGAGGTGTTAAACAATTTTCTAAACTGTTTTTACTGTCTATTGCTATTTTATTTTTCTTGATCTCGTAATTAATTTAATTGTCTCTGTCAGCTTAAGATTTATGTATTTGTTTTTTTTTTGTTTTTTTTAAAACATTTAAAATTTATAATCATGTATGTGTTTATTTAGTGAATGATACACATTTTCATGTTTTTTTTCTTTGGTGGACAATTTTATGCAATTAGTTGTTTTTTAAAGGGAATACATAATATACATTAACATCTTAAAGTTTTCTTTTCATAATTTTTGTTTTATTTTGTTTCATGTAAAGTTATTATTATTTGGAGATCGAATATAGTGTTTTATGTATAATTCTAATCATATTTATTATGTCAAATATGTTTGTGATTCTTAATTCTATTGTTTATATAAAAAATGAAAACGATTTGTATATTTAACTGTATAGAAATATGTTTGTGAGCCGTATCACGAACTTCATTTGGAGGCATCGTTTGGTAAAAGTTGGGCTAGAAGTATTTCTAAACTTTTTAAATATAATTGAATTTAAAGATAATTTTATGTTATGTTTTTTAATATGTTGGATGTTTAGGTAGACGCTGAGATGACGGAATGAGAAGTGAGGAAAATAAACTTTATATATATAGATAGATATATAGAAGATGAATATGACAATGAAATGTAATAGACATATATATATTCCTTTGTTAGGATATAATGACTCTTAAGAGAGATCATATAAATAACAGTTACAAAATGTTGCTATATTGTGTTGGTGGGAGAAAGGAAAGCGACTAAACCAGAAAACAATGATAGATCAGATTTGTGAAGGGACAATGTATAGTCTCTTTGATCTTTATCTATCGTCTTTATTTGGTTGGACCACCCTCACCTTCCTCTTCATTACATCTTTCATGTGTAACCCTCACCTTCCTCCTCTTCATTACATCTTCCAGATCGAAACCTATCTCAAAGTTTTACAGTAACTAAATCGTGCATTAAGTAGACGCGATATATTTCTCGTAGTTGGATCCATGACATGGTTTACTGCAATTACTCGATTTTAGACTTATAGTTATCATATGTATATGTTGTAGAAGGCTCGAACTTATAATTTTTTGTTTATAAAATTTAGAACATTCAACTATTTCAGCCTATATCACATAGACATCGACATTTTATTACAATCTTATGTTAAAAAAAAAAATTGCAAATTTCCTACTCCATGTATATATATGTAGATGTGGTTAATTGTGGAAACAGTCAATGAGTCATGTGTATATATATATATATATATCTAGAGGCTAGGATCATGACTGAGCAACTGAGTTCTGCAGCCATTGCAGAGGCCATATACATACATATTGAAGGAGTGTATGTATATGTAATGCCAAATTCCTATTCCATGCAGCTTAGGTAATGTCAATATGGAACAGTAAATGCGAAGGTTCTTACACGTGTTATAATACTCATCAAGAGTATTTTGATATATATAATTAATAACAAGTAAACTTTCATGAAATTGGAAATAATAATTAATACATACCCAATTTTGCATACAATTGAATTTTCCCTTTCAGCTAACTTGTATTTGATTCCTCTGTATCCCCCTCTCCCCATACAAACCTACCCCTCCTTCATAATATATATATATATATTTTTTTTTTAAATTCTTTTTTGTTTTTATGTTTATTCTAAGGTCAATTGATAACACATATATACACAGCCAAATGTATATTGAAAGTAATTCTAAGCATGTATGGTCATTGTACATGTGTGTGTGTGTGTGTGCGAACCCTAAAAGTCGAGACTCAAGAGATGATCAATTCAATACTAAAATTATTGTTATATTCATCGATCTACATGTTCAAAATAACGTAATTAATACATATGTGAAAGTTCTTGATGTTCCACTTCCATCCTAATATATATAGTAGCTGAGCTTATTCATATAAAAACAAATTATTATTATTGAATTAGATATCTCTTTTGAGTGTAATAGGTTATGTTATAGCAAAAATGTTCCTGTATTCTAACTTCCTATATCCAAACGAATTGATAATGAGTCAAAACTAATTAATGTCTTATAGGTTCCATCATATCTTCTTTTTCAATGTAAGATTTCATATAATTTTATCAGCTCTTGGGATATCAACCCAAGTCTCACATCGGAAGTTTAGACAAATATTATCTAATATATAAGTAATGTCTAACTCCAATTAGTATGAGGCCTTTTGGGAAGGAGCCCAAAAATAAATCCGTACGGGTTTTGCCATTTGAGCCCAAAACGGACAATATCATACTAATGGAGAGTTGGACATGGGCTTGAAAAGCCCAACAATAGTATCAGAGCCCGGGTTCAGAAAAGGTGGACCTGGAGAAGTGGGTGTGGGTTGCATGTTCGTTGTGTCGAAAGTCTTCAAGGTGACCTCGCGATTAGGGGTGTCGGTGCCTTGTGTCGAAAGTCTTCTTGACGAAGCAGAAGGTCAGGCTGCGGGTTCCGTTGGTGATTACGGCGGTACAAGATGGATGTCATGTTTCGCTAGAGGAGAGGCCAAAGGCTTGTGTGGTTCTTGGTTTGAGAGGAGAATTGTTGGGATATCAATCCAAGTCCCACATCGGAAGTTTAGACAAATATTGTCTAGTATATAAGTAATGTCCAACTCCAATTAGTATGAGGCCTTTTGGGAAGAAGTCCAAAAACAAATCCGTGCGGGCTTTGCCACATGGGCCCAAAGCAGACAATATCATACTAATGGGGAGTTGGACATGAGTTTGAAAAGCCCAACAAGCTCGTTAGTCGATTTTTTTGTTTTGTTTTGTCAACAAACCATTTTATTAAATCAAGTTGGACCGACAAAGAAAAAATCATTATCGGTATAGTCTGACTTACATGGATTTGGGCCACAGAGCCGGCCCAGTAACCAAAACCCTTACATATGAAAGATAAATACAAGAGATACATTCATGAAGGACCCATCATGAGGGAGAAGCCCAACATGAGGGAGGGTGAATTCGAGCTCCACGCAGGCAGCAAAAAGGCAGAAGGCCCATTACTCATTCCCGATTATTTCCAAGGAAAGACGCAGGATAGAAACAGACCGAACCAAAACCCGGTTCGGAAGACTAAACCGCTTAACAACGACGCCTCCACATTTCGCTCGCTTCGCCTCGATTCCACCGGAACAGAAAACCTCCGTAATTAAGATGAAATATTCAAACTAAAGTCGAACTAGTATACAAAGCCAATTTCGAGAGTACTGTGGACGAGAGTACTGTGGACAAAATTAGTGCTCGAAACGTATAAAGCTTTTGCTATCAGAATAAAAGCAATTCGGAATTAGATACCAAAGGTAAGAAGATATTATAATCTATATATATATCTACATGAAACTTTCAAGACCCATGCTATATATAAGTAAAGTTCTTAAAATAAATTTGATTAAATTATCTATTAAATTAAATTAATTAGAAGATAGGTTTGGCTAGGGATAGAGAGAGAGAGTCCTAGACCCTGGGGGGCAAATGACAGTTGGAACATGTTGTCGCCATTATCGCACCATCTATCTTCCAATTTTATTAGTATTATTAAAGAAAATGGTCCGCCTTTTATTTCACCACTACCCTCTTTGATTGCGACTTATCATACAATCAATTTTTTTTTTCTTTTTTCTCTTTTGTTATTTTTCTTTTTCCTCTGCCATAATATGGTCGCGGTATGTAACATATGATACTAGATTTGATTAACACGAATGTCGCATCGTTCCAAAAACATCATGGACTACATTTAATTATATATAACAAAAAAATAAAAAAACAAGAAACCCTAGTTACGTTCATTTACCATTGGCATCGGAATATCATCGTATTGATTCCTCCCACAGGCACATCTTACTCGACAAACCACCGTTTCCGACTTTCCGTAGTAATTCAAACCATTTTATCAATTTTGTTTTCATGCAACATCGCTTACAAATATAATGTAATCATCAACATTATAGAGAAAAAAATGGTAAATCAATTTGCGAAAAGGATTGCCTCTTCTTAATTAGCATGAAGCTCATTGGCTTGTTTGTGTGTGTGTGTGTGTGTGTGTTAATTTCCTCAAATTTAAGAAAATATAAACCATGGTTAAGAACTTAAGATCATCAATTAAAGACTTAATTAAAGTAGAAAATTTGGAATGAGGGAGAGATACTCTTGTGGACAAGGAGGTTTAATGAGTAATGGTGGAGGGAATAGATAAAAGAAGCAAGTAGACATTAAAAAGAGTAAGTGCAATGCAAAGCTTAGGTTTACTCTATTTGTAAGATGTGGTCCTTACACTATAAACTCTTCTTTTAACACTCATTTCACATACCTCTACACATATACTTCCATAGCCAACCCCCACCACATTAGTCTTTTATTTTTATTAAACCGCATGATTTTTTTTGTTTTTGATGTAAACCACATGATTTTACATCTACGAGTTGTACATTTTTTTGGGGTCGGATATCACACCGGATTTTTATAAATAATTCTCTTTTTGAAGCATATATAGCATTGTACTTTTCCTCTCTAGTTAAGCCTTACCGTTATTTTCCATCACTTTTTTTTTATTAAACCGCGAAACTTCAAACTTTGTTTTGTTCTTAAATGATATTCGAAACCTTCAAGGATGACATAACTGAAATAATCATCTGCAACTGAATAACATAAGTATGAGTTTATTTTTATATATTATCTCCTTTTTAATATAAGAAAATATTATGTAGTTAAAATTTTCATATTCACATATGAGCAGAAGAATAAAGCGGATTGTCCAAATCCTAATAATTTGCATCACAAGTATGAATAATTATGATATATATCGTCTTCCCCATTAATCGATATCCCCCACATCATAGTATGTATATGACAAAGTTTTCGCATTTGAAGGTTCAATTCAAATTTAAATCTAGCTAGGATGAAAAGGAAGATTTAGAGAATTATATAGACTGGTCCCGTGGCTACAAGGGTATATGCTTTGAAAAGGGCGACGCTACGACGTCTCCTTCCTAATTTCCTCCATTTCTATAAATTAAACATATAATCATTTTTCACCATTTTCAGATTTTATAAATAATTTGTTTTATTCGTCATTATTACTTTGCAGAAAATCATCTTACAGAAATCCCACTGGCCAGCCGGATATGTTATTGTAAATAATTTAATTATGTGATTTCATTTTGGATGCGTTATCATGAAATAAATAAATTATATGGGTGGGTACATATATAATACTACCATATATTATAAGTTAATAAGTATGCACGTATATAGGTGTGATATATTTATTTAATCTCTGGTGAATAACCATCAAACAAAAAAAATATACATTTGATCGCCTGAAAGTTTTGTGACCACTCAATTATGTAATGTGAGATGAGAGTTTGGACCACATTGATAAATGTTCTTACACCTACTCTTTTTTTTAATGTTGAATCAAAATAAAACATGAACTTTAACCTTTGTTTAAATCAAGCTCCTGCTTAAGTAAGATTTACTTACTTGATTATTCTCCCTTAATTAGCCAGAGAGACATGAATGGTGCTTCGTCTCTTTCAGGACCACTCACAACGTACGTAAATAACGATAAGATTTAACATGAATTTACGTGAAAAAAATTCTATACAAGCTTTTAATTTTTATTTGGAGGGGTCAAGTGAATGCCACGTGTCTTGTTCTTGAACAACATGTGTATAATGTAGTAATGTTTACGTGATGTCGGTCTAAAGAATGAGCTGTAGTGATGTACACAAAACTAATCTTTTTAATTTTTTGAAAATCTTATAATCTTTTTAACAAAGAAAAACATATTTAAATCGGCATCGCTATAGCTCTAGATACTTTGGTCGGTCCACGAGAACTCACTATAATTTTATTTATTTTCACGTGATATGGTATATAAAGATTAAAGCGTGTTTTTTTTTTGATTAACGCGTGATTTATGTTAACGTAAAATCCTTTTCTGGCCATTCATACTCCTAATATTTAATGAAACTGTGTTTATTCCTTTTGTAAGAATTAGTTATCCTTCTTTTTTCTTGTTTTTAGTCCTCAAACCATTCTTGAACTTTCAGATTTCATAAACTAAATTTAATTATTCTTTTAACAATTTTTTTTTTAATCATTCCATAAAAAGAAAGAAAACTAAGCATGACGGGATTCGAAATAAAACGACATGATGGAATTTAACAGGAAAATAATTGGAAAAAGTACAACTCAGCACACCATTTTCACAATTGCAAATGGTGATGGATTACTTTCATTTAGTTTTATATGTTCAAAGAGGCAGAAGACAATTCTCCGTAATACATAGAATAATCTAATAGACACAGTAAAAAATTTTAAGATAATAAAAAATAAAATAAACGGAATCTAGCTAGCTAGGTTCGTAAACTGTAATCATGGTTCCCAAAAGAGATGGGTATGAGTTTAAGTCGTCAGGTCCTAACTTTTCTCTTTTAGTACACTTGTTAGGTTCAAACTTGAGAGCCCAAATATACATAGTATATATCTATATATTGTACATATGCATATATATAGCCAGTAATATTGTTTTTATTAATTGGGATAACAAAAATGATAATTAATGGTGAGTGTGATTAACAGAACAAAGAATCACTTACATGTTTCTAACATAGTAACATGCATGTGTTACAACATTTGTAAAGCATATATATGTGCATATACATTTGCATATACTTGAAAGAAATGTTTTTTTTTTAACTTATACGTACACATGTATAAATGAGTTGTTCACTTTTTGTTTTTTGAATTAAATACTGTCATTTTTTCCTGTAAATAAGTTTCTGGAGAAACAAATAAAAAGTCAAACAGTAAAGACCAAAACATAAAACAACATGTCATCTTGTCCTTGATATGAGGCAAATTGAGGCAACCCATCCCAAAAAGCCTTACCACAGACCTCAATAATTAGCATTTATTATTCTCTGTTCATTAAAATCCAATAGTCTTCTCTTACTAATCTTTTAGATTTCTTTCTTCAAAAACAAAAACAAAATTATATTCCTAAGCCCACATTATCATCTATTTCTCCTCATATCCCAACCATTTAGTAATATAATGAATATTATGACGGGTTGGCCAAAAAGATTTCCGACTTCGTGACACTGTATCATAATATAAAATAGATAAAACTTTTTTTAAGGACTACTATTTTTATGTTTTACTTTCTAAAATTACCACTAAAATTCTTAAATTTTCAAAAATACCCCAATAAAATTAAAAAGGGGTATCTATTTTCTTTGACATCAAGAATTGACTCAAAATCATTTCAAAGACTTAAGAGAACCCTTCTTAATTTTTCTTTTTGGTATTTTAGATTTTTTGTTTAAATGGTGGTATTTTCTGAAAACAAAAACTAACAAAACTGCATTTTTAGGTTTAGTATTATTATTTTTAAAATAAGCACATACCAAAACGAAATAAACTTTACAGAATAATCTTCTCAACCAAAATAACTAAATAACATTTCTCATCATATTCAAATTTCATTACACATTTATTTCATATTTACTTAATCCTTCTTGTAAATGATCATCATCTAGATCGTTTTTTTATTTAATTTTTTTTTTAGTTCGTTCTAAATGGTTTACCGTATTGGAATAAAAGATATGGTACAACTTGATTTTTCTTTTTCTATAGGAAATTATCATTGATTATGAAAATTAAATGGACCACTCTGGACAATAATCAAATTTACTCTTTACATTTTCAGAATGGTATATACAAATCAAAATAAATTGTAAAAAATAAATGTAATAACGAATATATATGGAGAACAATGAAACGAGGATGGTAGAAAAAGGACAAGAAGCTCACATGAACAGAACCAGATTGTTCATGGGTCCCCCTTCTCTCTCTCTCTCTCTCTCTCCTCTTAGCCCATATCTCTTTCAATCTTATATTACATGAGCTCCTCCTTTGTTCTTGAGAGATTGTTCCTAATTAATTTGCTTTTCTTTTTCTTGGAATTGAAGAGCTTATTGCTCCATATACAGTAGAGAGAGAAAGCTTCTTGCTACAAGATCAGAAAGAATCGTGCTAATCAGTGAAGTTAGGCAAAAAAACCCACTTTCTACTTTTGTATAATTAGGTCAATCTCATCCACCACCATACTCTTCTCTCCTCCATTTCTCCTCCTTTTCTCAATTCCGAAACTAGGGTTTCATTTCTCTCTATATCCCCTCTTTCTTGTGTTTGTGTACCCAAAGATTGAATCTTTAACTTTGTATTCTCATCGAATTGCTCTCAAATCGATCGAATGGAGAGGAAATCGAAATCCGGAGAGATCTGAGATTGATTCCCTAAACAAGAAGATGAATCCAGAAGAAGGGAGGCCTGTGGAAGAAGCTTCTTCAATGGAGAGAGAGCACATGTTCGACAAAGTAGTAACACCAAGCGACGTAGGGAAACTAAACCGACTCGTGATCCCAAAGCAACACGCAGAGAGATACTTCCCTTTAGACAATTCCTCAACAAACGACAACAACAAAGGTTTGCTTCTAAACTTCGAAGATCGAACAGGAAACTCATGGAGATTCCGTTACTCTTACTGGAACAGTAGCCAAAGCTATGTCATGACTAAAGGTTGGAGCCGTTTCGTCAAAGACAAGAAGCTTGATGCTGGCGACATCGTTTCTTTTCAGAGAGATCCCGGTAATAAAGACAAGCTTTTCATCGATTGGAGGAGACGACCTAAGATTCCTGATCATCATCAAACTGCTTATCATCAATTCGCCGGAGCTATGTTCCCTAGGATTTACTCTTTCCCTCATCCTCAGATGCCGACAAATTACGAAAGTCACAACCTTTATCATCGATTTCAACGAGATCTAGGAATTGGGTATTATGTGAGGTCCATGGAGAGGAGCCATCCAACGGCTGTGATTGAATCTGTGCCGGTTATGATGCAAAGGAGAGCACAAGTGGCTGCTATGGCTTCATCAAGAGGAGAGAAGAGGTTGAGGCTGTTTGGAGTGGATATGGAGTGCGGCGGCGGCGGAGCTAGTGTGAATAGCACGGAGGAAGAGTCGTCGTCTTCCGGTGGTAGTATGCCATGTGGCAGCGATTCTATGGCTGGTGCTGGTTCTCTTCTCCAGCTGAGGTTAGTGACCAGTGATGATGAGTCTTTAGTAGCAATGGAAGCTGCAAGTGTTGATGAGGATCATAACTTGTTTACAAAGAAAGGAAAGTCTTCTTTGTCTTTCGATTTGGATAGATGATGATGATTATGAGATTCATCACTATTTAAATACACATTATATATGATATAACTATACATATTATATATATATGTGACACAAGGGTGTCGTTCAAGATATAATGATAATATCAAGAAATAACATGTTCTTTAAAGATTCGAATTTGGTTCTAACAAAGTCTTTTGTTTCGATTCTAATTTGTTCTTCAAAAAAGTTTGAAGCTTTTCCTCAATGTGTCTCCTATTAGCTTTTGTGGGTCACAGTATAACAGAACATAAACTTTGGATAGGGATCAGTGTTAAACTTACAAACCCAAGTCCCTCTGGTCAGAAACTAATCAGAAGATCATATGGGCTGTCTTAGAAAAGTGAAAATGTATGTACGTATATATGTAATAATATTTATAATATGTAATTGCAGCATTGTGTGTATAATGACATTAACTGGTTATTGATCTTTTTACTTTGTTTAGTTTATTTTGATATGGCTGCTGTCCTGTTACTGCTGGATTTCTGAAGTCGTTGCTGCTGCTTAATTAGTCAAGCAGATTTTGCAGCTTGCAGGAGATGGGCAGAGACAAAACTGGATATTTTTAATTTACATTTCACATAATTTTTATTACTATATCTTATAATATTAAATAAAAAGAAGCTTTTTCATCTGGGTAAGATTGAAAAGGTATGATCTGTTTCACATATATTGATGATGCATTAACTGTTACAGAAGTAAATGATTTGTTTTTATTTTTGGTTCTTACTTAACAAACTGGTTTCTTTGTCCGGATCATTGCACAGCTCTCTCACACACACATATACTATACATAAAGACACACGCAGAGAGTGTTAATTAATTTTAGGTCTTGTTCGGTGTGTTTATGCGTGTGGGGTTAACTCCTTTGATTGTGTATTCCAACATTTTTAGCTAAAAATAAAATAAAATACACAATTAATACACTGATGATAATTATAGATCATATACACGAATCTGATATAGTATATATGTATATGTGTGTATACACGCTCTTTTTCATGATTTGTGCATATATATATATATAGTCACGAACATTTGTTTTTTGTCAAAGTATATATATAGTCACAAACATTTAATTAGTCTATATACCATCATTAAAATCTAGGGCTTATAGCTAGTTAGTTCCAAGATTAGATTAAAATACATTTTGATACGTAAAGATTTGTAGACCCTTAGTGTATTGGTAGATCAATTAAACAAGATCTTGTTCAAGCTTTTCACGAATGATAATTCAGATAATAACAAAAGAAAACTAGAGCCTTTTGGAAAGATTGAAATATATTTTAGGTATGTCAACATTATTTTAGCATACTGCGAAGTGAGCTTATATATATACTAGCTACCATGAGCGCATGCAGAGATAAACATGAAACATTTATATAAATTAGCATTTTTGTATTAAGAGTTCTGTCTAAATATGTAAATGACAACAAAAACAAATAAAGACGTTATTTCACCATATATGATGTTAATTAAAAAAATGGTTATTGATTTATATATGTTAGTATAACATAAGTGTGTCTGTGCGATTTGCTACTTTCGTGAGGAATCTAAACTTGAAAAAGATAGATATTTTAAACATTTATAGTTCGTTAAACTAAGCAAAACCAGGAGCATGTCAGCTAAAGTTAAGAGCCTATTCAAACCATAGCTGTGATAAAAGCCATCGAAATCAGCGAGGGCTATATACCTATAGATCACATAATGTAATCATATAATTACCTAGCTATATGCGAAGAGCAGATGAGGTATTAGACTAAGCTACGAAAAATGATGATGAAGATAATAATAAATATGGGATATGAGCCACGTATTCCCTAAAGAGCAATAAATAAAAGAGAAATCAAATCAATTTAAAATTAAAGGCATCCCTTGGCGATAAATTAATTTAAAATTTTAATTTTTTTTAGCATTCTACTACTTTTTAATGAGCAAACATAGGAAATGATTTTTTCTTCAATTCCAATCTTTTGTATCCAAGATTAAAATCTTTAAGCAAACGAAAAAATAATAATTAACTTTAAACAAAGAAACTGATAATTAAACATCATGTTTTATTGGGGGAAAACATGTTTTGTGTTGTTAAACTCGTAGAATGACATAATACCCAAATATTGATATTATACCCAAAAATTGGCAAAATGACTGACTTTTTTGTATTTGCAAAATATATTCAATTGGGGATGGAAATTTGCTCGGTCTTTTTTTCTCTGTATTTAATTTTTTTTTTTGACACGTCATGTTTATTTTAACATTGTTTTTTTATATGACACATTGTTTTTTTTAAAACATGACATACAATTTGGGCAATTCTATAAAATAGCACCAAAAAACTTAAAGTTCAATAATTTAGCATTCAAGAGTGAAAATCCCAAAACTAGCATTCATTAAAAGGGGAAAAGACTTAACTAACCTCTATTATCTAAAATCAATCATCGACAACCCTAACGAAAAAACAGATTTCTGAAAAAAAGAACTGCCAACGCCGATAATAGCCGACGATCCTTTGATTCGCCGGAATCGTTGCCATCGCCGGAGATTTATCATCGCCAGAAGCTTTTCATTGCCGTTCGGTAAGCTTTTACTCTCAATCGCCAGAAGCTTTGGTGTGTATCATCTCTGAATTTGGTGGCAACCTTCGATCTTCGAGTAAAGCAAACTCTAATTCCTTTTTTTTTCTTATTTGCTCGATTTTATTTTTGATTGTTCAATTAAGACCAAATTTTAGTAGCTATAGATTCTATCTCGCCTTCTGATGTACTGAAGTAAGAAAGGGACTTTAGAAAACATCATCTATTTGCAGGTCTGTAACTGTAGCCCGAATAGTATCAATTTAGTTCATGATTATCTATTTGTAGGTTTTGATGAACTTAACAAATGATAGTGTTATCATTTGTCGGCAAGTTGGTGGATGTAGAGGGCTAGAAAGCATGGCTGAATTAATTGCCAGACACTTTTCGTCTTTCACCAGATCTCCGCTTTTCAGTGAGACGGAAAAGACGGGATCCCTTCAGAAGAAAGACATGCATCTTACAGATCAGGAGTTTGATTTTCTTGTTGCCATATTGGGTTTGCTGGTAAATTTGGTTGGTAAATCTCAAGATGACCATAGGCCCGTCTTAGAGGGGTGGCGAGATGGGCATATCACCAAGCAATGTATTACTGCTCACTCATATTACAAGATCAGGCCTTGTCATGGACACAGGAACTAGATGTCCTTTCCCATTTGGAAGCTGAAGATCTAGCTAAGTTTGTCCCAATGTTGTTATCAAGGACATTTATTGAGTGTTATATAGCTGGTATTGAGATTACGTTTTTTGCCCATGATTTTCTTTTGTGGTTGTGATGGTTTATGTGTTGTCTTTGTCTTCTTCTTTTATCGGAAGCTTTCTTGGTGTTCGAATATATCTATTTATCATTTCAGGTAAATAACAAAGTTGAGTCAATGATCAAGCTTGTTGAAGATATTCTATTTAATGATCCAAGGTCGATTTGCCGACCTTTGTTCCCATCCCAGCACCTTACTAAATCAACAAGAAACAGAAAAAGTATGATTTCACTTAAGTCATGAAGAGACAAACTATAAAAGATTATATTATCTGTTGATTTTCATGCGTAAATGAAACATCCGAACATGTGTTGTTGTTTGCTTACACAAAAAAGAAAGATACAAATGTTGAAATAATTCTTTCTGGAAATGTAACATATTTAGAAAACATTTAGGAACATATATAACATATTTAGGAAAGCCTTCCTAAATCAACAAGAAAGAGAAAAAGTATGATTTCAAAGTCATGCAGAGATAAACTATAAAAGATTATATTACATGTTGATTTTTATGCGTAAATGAAGCATCCGAACATATGTTGTTGTTTGCCTACACAAAGAAAGAAATATACAAATGTTGAAATGATCCTTTCTGGAAATACAACGTATTTAGGAAACATTTAGGAACATATATAACGTATTTAGGAAAGCCTTCCTAAATCAACAAGAAACAGAAAAGTATGATTTCAAAATCATGCAGAGACAAACTAAAAAAGACTATAATACATGTTGATTTTCATGCGTAAATGAAGCATCCAAACATGTGTTGTTGTTTGCCTACACAAAGAAAGAAAGATACAAATGTTGAAATGATCATTTCTGGAAATGCAACGTATTTAGGAACCATTTAAGAACATATATAACGTATTTCGGAAAGACATCATAAATGAACAAATGATGAAAACTGATCATTTCTTAAAAATGAGACGTATTTAGGAACATATATAACGTATTTCGGAAAGTCTTCTGAAATGAACAAATGATGAAAAATGATCCTTTCTTAAAAATGAATCGTATTTAGAAACATATATAACGTATTTCGGAAAGACTTCCTAAATGAACAAATGATGAAAACTGATCCTTTCTTGAAAATGAAACGTATTTAGGAACATATATAACGTATTTCGGAAAGACTTCCGAAATGAACAAATGATGAAAACTGATCATTTCTTGAAAATGAAACGTATTTAGGAACATATATAACTTATTTCGGAAAGTCTTCCGAAATGAACAAATGATGAAAAATGATCTTTTCTTGAAAATGAATCATATTTAGGAACATATATAACGTATTTTGGAAAGACTTTCTAAATGAACAAATGATGAAAACTGATCATTTCTTGAAAATGAAACATATTTAGGAACATATATAACGTATTTCGGAAAGTCTTCCGAAATGAACAAATGATGAAAAATGATCCTTTCTTGACAATGAATCGTATTTAGGAACATATATAACGTATTTCAGAAAGACTTCCTAAATGAACAAATGATGAAAAATGATCCTTTCTTGAAAATGAATCTTATTTAGGAACATATATAACGTATTTCGGAAAGACTTCCTAAATGAACAAATGATGAAAACGATATTTTCTGTTGATTTCCATGCATAAATGAAGCATTAGAACAAATGTGTTGTTGTTTTGTCTACACAAATAAATAAAGAAATATTCAAATGATGAAAACTGATCTTTTCTTGAAAATGAAACGTATTTAGGAACATATATAACGTATTTCGGAAAGTCTTCTGAAATGAACAAAAACAGAAAACTATATAAAAACGATATTTCATGTTGATTTCCATGTGTAAATGAAGCATCAGAACAAATGTGTTGTTGTTTTGGATACACAAAAAAATAAAGAAAGATACAAATGATGAAAACTGATCATTTCTTGAAAATGAAACGTATTTAGGAACATATATAACTTATTTCGGAAAGTCTTCCGAAATGAACAAAAACATAAAACTATATAAAAAAAAGTCTTCCCAATGAACAAAAAAAATAGTAAAGTCTTCCTAAAAAGTATGTAAAGTATACTAAATCGTTTGATAAGCTTTGGAAAGTTTCATAAATTCACTTTGAATGTAATCTCTATTGTGTGTTCGTTTGAATGTAATAAGTCTATCATATAGATACTTTGCACGACTCTTGTTGTGCCCTCCTCCGCAACATATGCTGCACTTGTGTACTTGAGACTTTGAACCGGGTACACCAAACTCCCCCGCTGATCTCTTTCTCATTTTCGGAGGTCTCCCGCTGCTTGGCTTAGTAGTAGGTGGTACACATGAATATTCAGATACATAATCTGGCTTTGCAACTTTGAGACGAAAGAAGATAAAATCAAAGTGAGACAACAAGTAAAAGTTGGATCCAAAGGTAATAAAAGGTGAAGAAAACAAAGAGTTACATACGTAATTGAAAGTTCTTGTTTTGAAACTACCAATCTCCTTGAAGAGCTGCTCAAAATGAGGCTTACAATACAACCCACTTTCCATTGATGAATAATTACTCAGTTGTAAGAAGATGAAAAAAACCAACAACATATTTTAACTTGATCATATAAAGCAGACCAATTTAGATAAAAGTATCTCGGTTAAGCAAAAAATTACTCTCTCTAGATCTAGATAAGACTCTTGATAAATCCCTACACTTTCACATAACTAATAACTACACTCAGGAATTGCATTTGGAAAATTAATCATTCAAGCTCTATTGGTGAATCTTAAAAACTCAGAACATCTATATCCAGGATTTGATCAAACAGAGGGATGAGGGAAAGAAAAAGTGGTTAAGAAAAACCCATAACATTCTCTCGCTCTCTAGAATATGCCCTAAACTTTCTATATAAGTATGGACCAACAACAACTTGTGTTGCCTCTGCATCTTGAAGTAGTAAGCCCCTACATATATTTATGTATCTTCCTCATATGAAATAGCCACGCTTTCTCGACAGCCAATACATCCCTTTTTATTTTAAAAAACTTTCATGTAGGAAAATCAGATTGACAATTGCAAATAACGTATTTAGGAACATATATAACGTATTTAGGAAAGTTTTCCTAAATGATGAAAAATGATCCTTTCTGGAAATGAAACGTATTTAGGAACCATTTAGGAACATGTATAACGTATTTAGGAAAGTCTTCCTAAATGATAAAAAATGATCATTTTCTGGAAATGAAACGTATTTAGGAACATATATAACGTATTTAGGAAAGCTTTCCTAAATGATGAAAAATGATCCTTTCTGGAAATGAAACTTATTTAGGAACATATATAACGTATTTAGGAAAACCTTCCTAAATGAACAAGAAACATAAAACTATAAAAGACTATTAACCGTTGATTTTCATGCGTAAATGAAGCATCAGAACATGTGTTGTTGTTTGACTACACAAAGAAAGAAAGATACAAATGATGAAAAATGATACTTTCTGGAAATGAAACGTATTTAAGAACCATTTAGGAATATATATAACATATTTAGGAAAGTCTTCCTAAATGATGAAAAATGCTCGTTTCTGGAAATGAAACGTATTTAGAAACATATATAACGTATTTAGGAAAGCTTTCCTAAATGATGAAAAATGATCTTTTCTGGAAATGAAACATATTTAGGAACTATTTAGGAACATGTATAACGTATTTAGGAAAGTCTTCCTAAATGATGAAAATGCTCATTTCTGGAAATGAAACGTATTTAGGAACATATATAAAGTATTTAGGAAAGCTTTCCTAAATGATGAAAAATGATATTTTCTGGAAATGAAACGTATTTAAGAACCATTTAGGAATATATATATAACATATTTAGGAAAGTCTTCCTAAATGATTAAAAATGCTCCTTTCTGGAAATGAAACGTATTTAGGAACATATATAACGTATTTAAGAAAGCTTTCCTAAATGATGAAAAATGATCCTTTTTGGAAATGAAACGTATTTAGGAATCATTTAGGAACATATATAACGTATTTAGGAAAGTCTTCCTAAATGAACAAGAAACAGAAAACTATAAAAGACTATTAACCGTTGATTTTCAGCCCATCTTGATCCCGAAGGTGATTTTCTTGCTGTAGGGAACCGCTATCAGTCTAAAATATCGTCCAGGAGGAGCACTTGGATTCTCCTCTAGGAGAAAGCCATTCTCCCTAGAAAGTTGTTATATACATATCAAATCTCTAAACCAAAAATGTCAAGAATAATAAAATGTTACAAGGTAGATAACGGTGATCCTTCTTCACCTGATTACATCCATGTGCATTAAGATTGTAACTTCTTCTTCTGCAGAGAGCTCCAAAGTCAAAGGCCTGGTTTTGGGAGAAAGTGAATAAAATACCAATAGTAGGGAAAAAGAGATACTACTGTACTGGTTGTTTAACTATCTCTAAGTACCTTGAAACCTCGTGAAAGTGAAAGCAATGAAATGGATCATTTAATTCTAGAATGAGATCACAAAGCAACTCACTGGAGTAACGGTTGCTGGTTCAGGAAAGTGGACCTCGCTAAATTCGAAGTTGAATTTCTCATCGGCAGCATGCTGTCCATAAAAAAAACAATCATTTAATTCGAAAAACAAGCACAGAGGAAGAAACTCTGAAACGATGGAAACTTCTCTGTTCCACAGCTCAACCAAATTGAAGGAGAAAAAAAGGTGCTGAAAGCATATGCATATACGAAGACTCACCTGATCCATGAACAGATCTCGATCCAGTTTTGCAATGATGAACCCAAGATTGAATTGCCCAAGTACCTATCACACAGAACACATATATATATCAGGATAGAGCTTAATGGAAATACACGAAAAACTGATCTTTCGGTGCTGAGATAGTGACTAGGCGAGATGCTAGTTAATGAGATAGTAACCTGCATTCTCCTGAAATCCTCTTTTCCTGATATAATCCAAGGCGAGATCCAGGGTCAAACGAACAACCTCGAATTGCAAGAGAAACGAAGCACGCTCAATTCAACGATTCTTCACTTTCATACAAACGAAGCAACCTCAAGGCGAGCTATAACAGTTTTCCCCTGAAACCAGACCCCACAAATTTCAAAACTTTTTCCAAGTACAGAAACACAAACGATTCTTCACTTTCATACAACAAACTCACAATGTAGCTCAGGTTCAAGATCCCAGGTCCATGCCCCACTGGATAAACATCTCCATCAGCAACATCTCCACGATCGTCTTCAAAATCACTTCCGCATCAGCCGACGAAACAGGCAACGATGGTATGAGCGGAGAATCGCCGCTCAATTCGACGGCTTCCTCTGATAGTCTCTCACACCCATCGACGCTTGCCCGCCCAGGAGTCGTCGGATCGCCCAACCCATTATAAACGGTACCCACCTGAACCCCACTCGGCGGCATCCATTTACTCGCCGGAAAACAGTCGTCTTCGCCGTAATCTCTCTTGTCTGTGTAGATCACGACGCCTACAGCTCCCGCCTGGTACGCGTTATTCACTATGTCTCCTCTGTAAATCTGTCTGATCTGATCTGATTAAACCAGCGACGTAATCGGACTGAGCGTCACTCTCGCCTTCGCTAATAACCAAACCTCCCTCGTCAAGCGTTTCCTCCTTCTTCATCGTCTCAATCACGAAACCCTCCGATGCTGAATCATCCCTTCCGATCATTGCAGATTTTGAATCACTCGTTTTTGTAAAACAGGTTCATGTTTATCTTCATCGTCGTCTCGTCGTCTTCTAAATAATTGTTTTTTTATTAATTCTCCTTAAAATTGTGTGAGAATGATATTATGGATAAAATAGTATTTTGTCTTTAATGAATGCTATAAACAAGATTTTTTTATGTAGGTGCTAGTTTGGTCAGAAAGTTTTCAAAAAGTGTTATTTTGATCAATTTCTCAATTTAAAACACTATATGTTAAAACCACGCGCGAAAAAAATATCCTTTAGTTATAAATTTAATACCCGTATATTTGCTTGGCTATCTAGCAAATTAGCCTTAACCGTAAATAATAATTCCGTAAAATCTTTATAAACACTGTAAAATTTTCCATTGCTCCAATAATCTAAGATCAAGACTTTCTTTCGAATTCTCATACCACTATGTCAATCGTCCGGATTTTTTTGTGTTTTTGTTTGTTTGTAATACCACGTTCATGAAGGTTTTGTGTACTACTTATGTTAGGTTGTAAACTCATTAGATTTCACTTTAATTGTTTGTTATTTTCTTGTGCGTTGACATTTATCGTCATGGCTTTGTCGCGGCTGGGACAAGCTGATTATGACAAATAGTTTGCAGACTTTGATTCATTTGCATAATGAGTTAAGTTTTAAATGACATACCGATTAGCAGAGCTAGAGAATGTAGAGAACCAACCATTCAAGTGAACCGATGGTTTTGAAACATTTAGAGCTAAAGCAGAAAGAGAAGTAACTAATGATTCAAAACAATTGGAGATAATATAAGAAAGAGAAGCCTTCAATTAAACCAATGATTCATAATATTTGGAACTCAACCAGAAAGAGAACCATTCAAGTGAACCGATAGTTGGAGCTAGAGAGGAAAGTATTCACATTTGCGTGGCTACTCCCAAAAGTGGAAACCTTTTTTATGCCCAATCCATGGATCAGGTCTCACACCACATTCTTACTAGTACTATCAATGGCCGATCCATTAAGCATTTTTGAGGACAAACCAAACGAAAAAGAAATGCAAAGATTCATCCTTTAAAGGAAACAAAAATGAAGTATAATTGCATAACCATAAGCCAAGACAAGATTTATTAAGCAGACAAAGCAATCCATTAGAGAAAATCTACTCAACTTACACATACAAACACAGAGGAAAAACCATTCTACTACGTGTGATCTATAGAGCATGAATCATCTCAAACACATGTGATCTATTAAAGTATGACCAAAAAAGAAGCTACAAACGAATTGGGAAAAATCCGCCATTAAGATCAGAAAACACCAACGACAAGAGAGAGTCCGAGCAAGAAGAGCCAAACAATATGAATCAATAACAAAGCTTGGCCCGGAACAGAAGCACTTCCGGCGTTACCTGCGTCGCAGGCCCCTGTTTTCACTACACGAGCGCCATGGCACGCTGCGTCGGGACAACCGCACCAGTACGTGACTCCATCGGCTCCGCAAACTGGATCCGCCCGGAAACAGTTTATTGGACACCCACCCGGATCCGAAACCCCGGCGCAGACATCGCCGCCGGATTTGTCTGGGAGATCATCCGCAGCTTGTAAGCCGATCAAGCAGAAACACAACAAAAGGAAGGGAATGCTCAGTGACAACGACGGCATCACGTGAAATCGATCGAATCTTAACGATTCGAGAGATTCCAGAAACCTAATCCTTCAGAAAGACCCTACAAATTCGTGGCGAAGGGAGAAGAAATTCCCGATTGAAACCCTAATTTGAGGAGATTTGGGGATTTCTCAGAGTTGGCGTAACCGTGTTGTTTGAATTGGTGGTACAGCTGGCCCGCCCACCGAGCCAAGTAGACAACAAAAACAGCACGCAGTTTTTAATCAAAACCATCAAACAACACGATGTTTAGTAACACGGCCACGGAGACAATCTCTCTGTTTGCTAGTCTTTGACGGTTCATCCAGTTTTTTTGACCGAAATTGAAAAAATGAAAATTTCGTACCGGTAAGATACGCTGATATTAAAGATCAAAAGACTTTGTAGTATATACAGCCCCATTAGTCTTCGAGGTTATGCAAGTTCCACAATCCAGTGATAATTAAGCTTAATCAAAATTCTATTTTCAAGTAATCACAAAGGCCAAAAGGTAAAAAAAAAAAAAAAAGCATAGTAATTGAATGTGTTGGCCTCCCAAGTTGATCAGCCTTCTCCGAGTCTTTGCGAGAATGCAGTCAGAACTGTGTCCTGTCCTGTCCAAACAAAAGGAACCGTTTCCAGAGAGTGATGTCCTGAAATATATCTCGGCTTCATTGGTACTGTTATGCTTAAAGACTTATCTCTTGGATCAGGTTCACTGGGATCCAAATGGTTTGTTAATGATGATTATCTCTTGCGGCATATCGTCATGCCATCACCGATTGGTACCTGATGTGCAAAAAATAAAAGTGAAAAAATCAAGCATGGGAAGAGCAATAGAATCCAGAAAGAAAAAAGAAAAAAGAACTCACCATACTAATGCTTATGCGTTCATCATCCATTAACTTCTCGTTGAAATTCCTAATGCTGATGGTCTTCGCATCATTGATCTGTTGAATTCATCGTTATAAAATTGTGGTCTTCTTCTCATTGGAGAAGCTTTTGGAGCACGATTATGGTTAAGAAGCATACCATAGGATCGGCAACTCGTCCATGCCAAAGAACATTATCCATCACAATGACTCCACCAACCCTGACCTGGTTAACAGAGATACAGGCTGCTAAAGCTAACTTGATACCTATGGAAAAGAGAATAGCAGTATGGTCTTCGTCTTACAAGTTGAAGAAGCAATTCGAAGTAGTCCTGATACATCCTCTTATCGGCATCGACAAATGCAAAATCATAGCTGCAAATAAGAAAACCTGAAATGAGGCAATCATTTCAAGTAGAGACACCCTCGGCAGTAATATGAAAGAAGCCTACTGTATCAACCTGGATCCTTCACCGTTCTGAATCATGGATTTCAATGATTCTGCTGCAAGACCATGTTTCACATTAACCTGACTAGAGTAAACAAATCGAAGAATCATGCAGTTGCTCGTAATGAATTGGTAAGAGAGAAAAACACATGTTATAAGGGGTTTCCAAGAGGCCATATGTACACTGAGAAATAATTTTATAAGCACAGTGTCACTATTTACAAGATAAGATATAATAATTCGGTCACAACACAGCAAACGAAAAAGAATAAAACAGCAATGTATCGTGCCAAATAAAAGCAGCATATTTTTGAGAAAATCGAATGACATATTGTTTGGTCTCACCTTGTGAGAGACTCCGGCAAGCTCATAGTACCTCTTAGCAACTTCAAGAGAATTGGAATCCCTTTCACAGGCAACAAGACATCCGGATTCCGGTAGAACCAAGGCCACAGCCAATGATGAATATCCCTGTCGAAAACACGACCTTATCATCATTTGTCACAAGGAACGAAATTGAGCCAACATAACAATGCTCAGGAAACTCATAGGAAGAAGATTAACACCGTGTAAACACCAACTTCAATATACTTTTCTGCTCCAAGAATCTGTACAAGCATTGCAAGCAATTGGCCCTGATCAGGAGATACCTGCAGCCAAAATCAAATGCAATTGGTCGTGACAAGAACAGAAACAGTATTGTCCATTCCTCTAACTTATGATCTTGTTCACCCCAATAAACCAACAGAAACTAATTCAAATTCCAAACAAATAGCATAAAAAGAACCCTAATCCTGGGTGAAATTATTACCTGCATTTGACTGCCTCGCATTTTGGCAGTCTCTTCCCGAAGTTGCCTTAGAATCTAAAAGCAGAGTCAACCAAGGAGCTAAATCAGAAGTAAAATCCCTAAACCTGAGAAAAGGAAGACGTAAACCAAAGCAGAGGAAGAGTTACACACCTTAGGCTCGCGAACGTTGGAGAGGACATAGTCGTAAAGGCGAGGAGTGAGACTGATAACGTGTTTGTTACCGTACTTCTCGTCGTCCGCCACAACAAAAGGGGCCGCCGCCATCGAGCAGTTTCCGATTAGCCGGCGACTGAGTTTCAAACTCCTGACGACGGAGACCGTTGGCCGGTTAAGTAAAGCATCGGCCGTTCTACGTACCGAAATTGAGCATCGATTCATCGCTAAACCGGTCGCCATCTTCTGCTTCTCCCCAAAACCGACTGTGAAAGGATGCGAGACAAATCCTCTGTGAGGCGTTACAGGCTCGAAACTCGAAAGTTATCTGCGTCTGCTACTCTGCTCCTATCAACCGGGTCGGGTCATAATGTTGAACCGGATCGGGTCATAATGTTGAACCGGATCGGGTCATAATGTTGAACCGGATCGGGTCATAACGTACTATTCTATAACCGATTTCGCGCGATGATAGATAGGTAATTTAACTAGTTATTAAATTACGAAAAAGTTGCGTATAAAGCCCTGAACATTTAAAATCTATCACAGGTAGACCGTGAGATTATTTTTAAACATTTTTAACGAATTTCGTAAGTTTGGTAAGTTAGGATTAATATGCATTTTCCCTTAATTAATACGTATGTTTAATTTTTTTATTACAATGAGAAAGTTCATTTTTTTTTCATTAGTACTGATATTATGACATCACAAATACATAGCAATATGTTACAAACCTCAATCAAATGATATTCTTTTTGACAAGAGATTACGATATCAGAATTCTTATTAACTTTTTTTTAAGATATACAGTTGTAATGAAATTTTTGGTTTGACTAAAAACAACACAGAGAACATATGCCAATCTCCGATTTGAGGCAACAAAGGAATTATTGGTAAACACAGTCGATTTTTTGTATATTTATGTACTTCCCTCTACTAAGTGATAATTTACGACAAAGCTTCTTTGTGAAATATATTTCTTTTGACATGAGAGAATAGATACATGTGGTAGAGAGATCTTCCAAATCGCAGGACATAAACAAATTGATATTTTAACAACAAATATTTTAATAATACTGATCCCTCTATCCCTCGTTCGATGACAGATTTGTTAATTCTACATGACTAGATTAACATTAGAGTAAAGCACAACAAATCTTTGTTAATGATTAAGTAGAGTGGAGAGACAAAAAGCTTGTGAACCACATATTGAAGTCCACGAGAATCGCATTTGAAAATAAAACATCACGTGATTTGACAGGTTACGATTATATAAACATGTAATTATATATCATACATAAAATAGCACAATTTTTTTTATATATCATACATAAAATAGCACAATTTTTTTCTCAAACCTAACGCACTGAATTTAATATTCTGAAAATAGCATAAATTAATATGTAAAAATATTTGTTTATCCAAAATAAATTTAAAATAAAATAAAACATTATGTTTGAATTCACTATTTTTAATTTATGATTTAACTCTTTCTTATTATGAAAGGATTTTAAGTCATTTTAATATTAAATTTGTGATATTATTGTTAAATTTTATACTATTATTATCATTTTCAATTAATGATGCTAAATTTAGAATAAAAATTTTTAAATGTGCTATTTTAATCAATTGTCCAAAAATATGTCATGCACTTACGTTGTTGACATGTTGTCTTTACTATTGGGGAAAAAATTATTATTCAAATCAAAGACAGTTTGGGTTCTTATCCATTAATTTTTTTTGTAATCTGACTAATTTAAAATCTAGTCACTTTCATAAGAATAATTATAAGAATCTTTATATTACTAATTTAATCATGTGAACAAAATTCAGTAATCTAGTAAAAAATGTATAAAATTTATGGAACTACTAAATTATAAAGCACATCTATATAATTGTGTTTTTGTCAACTTTATAATTGTTTTAACTTGTTTGATAAATAGAAAACTATAGAGTAAAAAACTATGTCCTTAGACCGTGTTCAATGCGCGTGTCTTTGTTTATTTTATTTTTATTTTTGCTCAACGTCTTTGATTATTTATTGCTTTGCTTTCTTACCAATATAGTATTTGTAAAAATGCCATTTAACAAGTGGGAAACCATTTTAAAAAGCGAAGAATCCGATCATGGTGTTAAGTCACGACGCGTTACAAGAGTCGTTTACCAATAGTTTTAATACGGTGACAATAAGTTAAGAAGATATTATAATATGCGTGACCTGCCACTTTATATAGTCAATGTCTATGTGTTCATAGACTTGTGTAGCTGGTCAATTATATTTGATCATATTAGTTACGAAAGATAGGGGTGTGTGGGCAAATGGGAATTCAAGACGGTATTTTGCGGGAATAAGAATGAGATGGGACTTTGAGAACTGAAATAGTTGTTTCATTTGTGTTCTATTTAAATTCAGGAATGCAAAGGGAACGAAACGGGACATGACGGGAAAAGAACAAGAATTTCCAAAAAAAACAAAAACATGACAAATTGATCATCATAATTTATAAAAGTCTATACGTATATTGAGATTGATGAGAGTTTATGATTGGAAGAAATGTATATTTACTCTCATAAGAATAACTATTAGGACTACATTCATATTTATACTAAAGATCTTTCCTAAACTAGATAGATACAAATCTCTATAATATCTAAATAATAACTATACAATATTTACTAATAATATTATGGATCTTCTTGATTCTTCTATACGCCCCCTCAAGCTCAAGGCGGTAATGGAGATATGACAGAATGAACGGCTTGAGATTGACAATAGATCCGATGCGGTTGGCGGAAGTGGAGGTAGCAAGTGGAAGAGGAGGCAGAGGACATCGGCGACGAAGGAGATTGAGGTGGCGCTGTGGAAGCCATGGACGTAGGTATTTGACCTAGTTTCTCGAGGAAGAAGAAGCCGATGTTTTTTTTTTTTGTTTTTTTTTTGTAAATAAAACAAACCAAAAGAATTTTAAAGAATATTAAAGTTGACGAAGAACACTGAAAACAGAAGTACTAAAACTTCGATAACAGTAAAAGAAAATAACACAATTGGTTTGGAAATATGAGAAAGACTTGAATAAGGAAAAGCTCGGTGGCTTAGATTCAGAGGCACTAAGGCTTGAATAGGAAGCTCGATGGCTTGGATTCAGAGGTTCATGATGAACTTGAATTTTTGGAAGCACTTGGCTTAAAAGAAAACAAAACAAAAATACAAAAAATAAAAGAAGCTCGATGGCTTGAAAGAAAAACGAAAAGAAGTTTGATTGTTAGATCAAAACTTTGGAGCAAACCTGCTCTGATACCATATTGAGATTGATGAGAGTTTATGATTGGAAGAAATGTATATTTACTCTCATAAGAATAACTATTAGGACTACATTCATATTTATACTAAAGATCTTTCCTAAACTAGATAGATACAAATCTCTATAATATCTAAATAATAACTATACAATATTTACTAATAATATTATGGATCTTCTTGATTCTTCTATAACGTATTCATCCAACTTAANGTATTCATCCAACTTAATAATAAAATTTTTTTTTTAAAGTTAAAGAAAAACCAACATAATCAATTTAACACAAAACTACATAACCATAATAAAATTAAAATACGTTTAGCATTCTCAATGGTATTGGAAAGGTTTTAAAATCATGTTTATATAAGACAACTTATATTTTAGTAGTTTTGATAACATATTACTATACTAAAAGAATTAGGAAATCAAATCTCATTATTTCCAATTTTCTAACATATATTCAATTATATATAATATTATGTAGTTAATATATAATTTGTTTTGAATGGAACTTTAGGAATCTTTGTTCTCGTCCCGTCCCGTTCTGTTTCCAAACGGGAATCCATACCGTTCCGTTCCCAAACGAAAATCCATAGCTTGTACGATATGAGAATGTATTCCCATATCGAACGGAAATTCAAGATTAGAACTGAGACGGGATGAGACAGGATTGGAATTGTGCCCACTCCGATGTATACGTATACGAAAATATACATATCATTTTTCATTTTACATTCCACGTACTAGTTTTTATATACCATATAAAATCTGGTTGTTTATCGAGATCATAGATAATTTTATATATTTATCTAGATATCAATATCTTATTAGTAAAAAGTTGGAATATCATCACTTTCATATAATGGACGTTTAAATACTTATATAGTTTGCCATACGTTTATCCCAATATAATACTTGTATAACTGGTCAATGGAGGGCGAGACGAGAGTTGATAGAACTTAGAAGAACAAAAGTTTTTCTTATAACAACCTAAAGCAAAAGAAAAAACCAAATATTTTTTTCTTTTTTTGGGGGTTCTTCAATATTAAAAGAAATCACTGTTTATTAGTATTTGACAGACTTTCGAAACATACGATCAAAATTACGGAGCAGTACGTGTTCCCCGTCCAACATTCCGCGTCATAATTATATTTTCCAAAATTAAGTTACGTTTTTTGTAAAAAAAAAAGAAAAAAAGAAGACATTTCCCTTTTCCTTTCTTTT
Source organism: Eutrema yunnanense (assembly GCA_002933935.1). Lineage (NCBI taxonomy): Eukaryota > Viridiplantae > Streptophyta > Magnoliopsida > Brassicales > Brassicaceae > Eutrema > Eutrema yunnanense. Next base: position 306,833 of record PKML01015173.1, read on the forward strand.
ACTAGATATTTTCATTTCTTGATTTAAATATATAAAGTATTAAAATGCTAATATATTTGTTTGCCACAAACTTGGATCATGGATAGGTATGTTTTTGTCACGCTCGATTTATTTGTTTTGTATATGTGAATAAAGTAAAATCAATCACCAAATAATGTACATGGTGGGTGATTGCCCTTGTCGCATCCCAAAAGAATATTCCACTATCAATATATTATTATAGTTTTGTTTAAAAAAAAAAATATATTTGTAACTCTTAGAAGTCATCGACAAACCGTCGAATATATAAAAGTGGTGCTAGGAAAAGAGAGAATGAAAGTAAGATAATTAAAGAAACTAATTAAATGAAAGAAGACAATAATTAAATTGCCTGTCGATCCTACCAGATTTAATAACAGACAAAATTTCTATAAATATCAAGGTTGCTTCCACGGTTAGGAGCTTTCGCCAGAGCGTGAGTCGGAGGTGGTGTTGGCTCTCTCGTTTTTGCAAGCCAGCGGCTGCTTCTTGTTTCGGCCTTGTTGGCTTCGGGGATTTGTTTCTTGTGGCGGTATGCAGGGAGGCGGCTTCTCTTGCAGTGCCGTGTTTAATGTGTTAGGGGTCTAAGATAAATGACAGCAAAAATTACATTTTATATAACTATTTTAATAAGATATATGTTGTAAATCAAATTTAAACATTATTTTATAAAATATTAGAGATTATTAGTGCTATTTTAAAAATTTATGAAATAAATTTTCAACCTCAAAAAATAACACCAAAAATACGTATTTTACCAATATAGCAAATAAAATTACAGAGGACCCTCAAACTTGCTTAATATTAAAGGGACATAAGCATCTCCATCGGTTGAGACCCTCTCAAGGTGTCTCAAAAATAAAATAATAATTATTTTAATATAATTTATGTAGAGTGTCTCATGTTTTTTTACGTTCAAGTAGTGTTTTTTTTACGAGACACCTCCTTTCTATCTCTCATACTTTTTCAATTTTTTTTAATAATATTTGGGCTGAGACACCCTATGAGACACCTTAAAAAAGTCACCGGTTGCTCTAAGGCAAATGCCTTATTTTTTGTTCACTGGACACAACCATGTTCCCTCACTTTTCAGTTTGAGATCAGCATCTTCCCCTTGTTTCTTTCCTTCCCAAGTCGTCCATGTTAGCTTGGTTTGATCTAAGTTGGTGTATGAAGTTGGTCATTTTTACAGGTTTTTTGGTGCGGTTGTTTCCGGAGAAGCTAATAGACACTGTCGATTAAAGGTTTCGAGGGTTGGTCTCGGATCACGGTTGTTCGCGGTAACTTCGATATATGATCATGCTTGGATTCGGTTCTAGCGATTGACCAAGCTTCTTTTTCTTCGGGTGCTTTTGTTGTGATCTTGGTTTCTGTCCGCTGATAGTTCGGAGTTTCGGTTTTGTTTTCTAGTTGTAATTTGTTTGTAATTATGTAGATTTTAGTCTTTTTATTTGTTTGTTAACTTTATAATCTTCTCACAAATATGTGGTATGAAATTTCATATTTTACTCACAAAAAAACAATTATTTATTCCCCTAACAGATGTTATCAAATTAAAAATTTCAAAATTTCCCAAATTATATCGTAGCACATTATGTTTCTTTGAGAAAATAGTAAATGTTAGTTTCAAAAAATAAAAGGAACAACAAAAAAAAACACATGATTAGACAAAATTTATAAATCTATACTATTAAAACATAAATACTTTTGGAATCTGTTTCCAAACACCCTTTATTTTAAAAATAGATTGAACATATTACCAAACATATATTAAATATGTTGTCAAACATTTATTAAATCTATTATAAACTTAAAAATTAAAAAATTAACATATTTAAATCAATAACACTTAAATTAGTTCTTATTTTTCATTTTATATTTTATATATTACAAAAAAGGTTATCCCATATAACAAGCGGGTTTAGAATCTAATAAAAATATTAAAGAAAAAGACATGCCTTTCACGTTCCTTGTATGACGCAAGACCCACAACTAATAGGATTTTTGTTTCCTCTACCACTCTTAGAATTCTTCTTCTTCGGAGGCTACTTTATTACTGAGTACTGTTATTTTATGCTTTCTAAAAGTTTACTTTAATTTACCAACACACGTAAAGCTTATTTCTTTTATCTCTTTATGTTGGCTTCAAGCTTTTAAACGTGTTGAATCCGGAAACCCCAAAATCCCCAAAAATGGTAAAAAGTGCTCTCTCTCTCTCTGACTCTAGAAAGAGAAAGTTCTATTTCGACTAGGCCTGGGCATTTTACCCGGATCCGAAAACCTGAACCGATCCGAAACCCTATCGTTTCCTAAATGGGTCAAAAATCCTTTTACCCGAAAGACCCGAAACCGAACCGACTCGGAACCGAAAACCGATCGGGTACCCGAGAACCGAACCCATATATATATATATTTAGTTTTTTTTCCAGGTTTTTGGATGTATTTTTCGGTTTTTCGAGTCTATTTTTAGGGTTTTCAGATATATTTTCGGTTTTCGGGTATATTTTTAGGTTTTCAGGTATATTTTCGGGTTCCAAATACCCGAACCGATTAAGATCCGAATTTTTTCGGTTTTTTCGGTTCTTGAATCTCATATCCAAGCCGACCTGTAACCGAGAGGAACAAAACCTGAACCGAACCAGAACCGAACCAGAAACCCTTTTACCCGAAAAGACCCATAACCGACCCAAAGACCCGAATGTCCAACCCTTGTACCTACATAAAGCTGTTGGGGGATAATCGCTTCTCGCAAGCCACAACTGCATGTCGTCGGTTGGGAGTTGGGACGATATAGTGGGTTTCTCCGAGTCAGGCTGTTGGGACGACATCAGACTATGTAATGAAGACCTCTTTTGAGATGTATTGTTTACCCCTCTAATGGGTCTATAATTTTCTCTTTTGGGACTGTTGTACACATCGTGTGTTATTTTCTGATTAATATAATATGTTGGCCGACAAAAAAAAAACGTGTTGAATCCAATCTAAACTGTATCCGATCTAAACAAAACAAAGAAAAGAAATTTAACTTAGAACTTAAATATTAATTCGTTTTAAATAATTATTTGTTTATTTAATATTAGAAAATCCTAACCGAATTCAAATTTTGTTTTTTTAGATTTCTACTCCTTTATTCCAAAAACCCAAACCGAACCTTCTAGTTAGTTTTCTCGTTATGTCTTTTTTTTTTTAAAAAAAACTTCTATTGTTAATTTTAATAATTTTCATCAACTATTTAATCCAATCTATGTGTGTGAGCTCCTCTCTCTTATTCTCCGCTTTGTCTGTTGGAGTTATTATCCTCCGCGATAATTCGATTCGTTCCATTTCTCGCGACCTTATCCGTTTTCTTCATCAATCCCAAATTTCTCGATTTTCTTTTTTTTTTCTCGCGCGAGAATTTTATTTTGATTTTCCCCTGAAATTGTTGTCTGCGAATCAAGAATATTCCTGCGTTCCGCATTGGCGCTGGATTTTGTCGTCATACGGATTTGGGAAGAGTATAAGAGTGAGTCGAGGGGTTCAGAGTATTTGGAAGAGGAGGGGATTACTCTTTTTTTTTGTGCATCGAATCTGTGAGTTTTTGAAGTTGTGTGTGTGTGTGCGGAGGTTGGTTTGGATGAGAGATGTCGATACCGAAAGAGCCAGAGCAGGTGATGAAGCTGAGAGATGGATCCGTACTTGGGAAGAAGACGATTCTCAAGAGCGACCATTTTCCGGGTTGTCAAAACAAGCGTATGTCTCCTCAGATCGAAGGCGCTCCCAATTACCGTCAGGTCTCTCTCCCATTCCCCGGTTTTTGATTTTGATTTTGGAATTTCTTGCTTGTTTAAAATTCTAGTGAGCTGAATCTGTGAACGAAATCGAAATCGAAATCGGATGACGAAAGGTATGTTTCGGAATCAAAAAGGAACCTATGTTTGGGCATTTCTTTAATTTTCAGGGGGAATCTAGGTTTGATGTATTACACTCGTTATATTCGAGAACTTGGTCTTGCCTAAATCCTTATCGTGTTTTTGTGTGAGATACTAGGGTTTAATGTGATCTCATTTTGTTATCCGCTGTTGGTTTTGTTACAGGCTGATTCACTACGCGTACATGGGGTTGCAATCCCAACCGCTGTTGGGATACGAAACGTTCTTAGGCACATTGGAGCTCACAAGGACGGCAAACAAGTACAAGTTCTTTGGATTAGTCTTAGGGAGGAACCGGTAAATCCATCTACTCAAACTTCTACCTACATATAAAGCCTAGGCATGTGTCACTTATTGTTGCTTCATATACTTTCTTATTAACTTGCCCTTTACTGCACATTTGGCAGGTTGTGTACATAAATGGGCGACCTTTTGTTCTACGTGATGTGGAGAAACCTTTCACCAATCTTGAGTACACGGTACAAAGCCTTGCCCTGCTACTATATTTTCCCTTGCTCTTTCATTTATATCCCGTCAACCCATTCGGCGGCACTTGTTGTTGTGCATCAATTAGCCTTTTATACATTAGTCTGTTGGGTGGAAGCACGTTATCACCACTAATAAAATAAATCAGAAACACTATGTATTCGTGGATTCCTTTCATTTGTGACCTTAAGTTTATCTTTCTGATCAGGGAATCAACAGGGTAAGGGTAGAGCAAATGGAAGCACGGTTGAAAGAAGATATTCTCATGGAGGCGTCTAGGTATATATTTCACTGTGGCCACTTTGTCTTTCAAATGGTTCAACTTTGTTTTTATCAATATGTTTGCTTTGGTTGTATTTGACCATTTGCATGGCAGATATGGCAATAAGATACTCGTCACTGATGAACTTCCAGATGGTCAGATGGTGGACCAGTGGGAGCCAGTCTCAACTGATTCTTTAAAGACTCTTCTTGAGGTAGGACATTGGAATGAGGTTCATATGTGTACGATACAGAGCATGCACCCTTTTTTCCAGGTTCATATTTTTTTTTGTTTTGCTTATACTCCTCGATGGATCTAGGTTTATGAAGAACTGCAAGCTGAAGGCTACCTTGTCGATTATGAGCGTGTTCCTGTAACGGATGAAAAGTCCCCAAAAGAAACAGATTTTGATACGTTGGTAAGTCTTATGCTTACGAAATTAGTTAGACCATGCTTACTAATTACTATCAGCTAGGCACAGAACATTTTATGTGGATTTACTATTTTCCTGTCAATTACAGTAATATTATACATGAATGTTTACAGATTCGGAAGATTTCTCAGGCTGACATTAATACGGAAATAATTTTCAATTGTCAAATGGGACGTGGACGTACGACGACTGGAATGGTGATTGCAACTCTCGTCTATTTCAAACGCACTGGAGCATCAGGTACTTCATCTTCTCCGACCACTCAACTTGCGAGGAAGATGAGAAGAGTCTCATGAATGCTGTTTCTATGAATTATATCTTTATTTGAAACAAAAGGAACCGAATTTGGGGAATTTTATTTTGATCTGTTGACTTTTATACCGCTTTTGCAATGTCGAGTGCTTTATATTTCAGAGAGAAATGAAACAGAATCGACTAACTAAATAATCACATCTCACCCCTCTTCTCCATAGCCCGTTCTTATGCATATATGTAAGACCAGGAGCCAACGTTTTCTGGAACAAAACAGAAACTACACACAGCTTGTCTAAAAAAATTGGTGTTTAAGCCAGTACTTATTATGGTAGAAACTATTAACCTGTCATTTTTCTGTTTCTTTGGTATGTTATGGTAAATAAAGATCAAGGATTCCCAAGAAACAACTCTTTAGGGAGAATCTTTAAAGCTGGTGAAAATATTACTATTAATCTGCCAAATTCTGAGGAGGCAATCCGTAGAGGGGAATATGCAGTTGTTAGAAGTTTGATTCGAGTCTTAGAGGTATTTAGTCTCTTTCCGTTTGTCTTTATCTGATCATCTTGCTGGTCCTGCTGGTTCTAATTACTAACTGGTTTCATTTTACCAGGGTGGTGTAGAAGGCAAAAGGCAAGTTGATAAAGTCATCGACAAATGTGCATCCATGCAGGTATCTTTGTTAATTTTAATACCTAAATGTGCATCCATGTAAGCATACGATCTGATATATAGGAAACTGTATAGTTTTTATTTTATGGGTTTTCGCTTAGGGTAAAAGGTCTAAATTTTATCCATTAATTAACTTACAGAACTTACGAGAGGCAATTGCAACCTATCGCAGTAGTATTTTGCGTCAACCTGATGAAAAGAAGAGAGAGGCAGCACTCTCATTTTTTGTTGAGTACTTGGAAAGATATTACTTCCTTATATGCTTTGCTGTATACCTTCATTCAGAGGGTGCTTTCCTCCAATCTGGTTCGCTTGGCCATGTCAGTTTTACTGATTGGATGCGAGCTAGGCCAGAGCTATATAGCATTCTTCGCAGGTACTGACAAGCATATTAATTTTTCCACAAATCTGAACCCTTTATCCTTCTGTTCGTTCAAGAAAAATCTTATTTGAGAGACTTTGCCTATATTTAAGTAGCTCTCTTCTATTGTATCTATTTGCACTCGTGTTTGAATGCCAAAATTATTCTGGTACTCGAGTGCATATGATCTTCAGGTGTCTCATGTAAGTTACTTTGCCTCTTTCAGGTTGCTCAGGAGAGATCCTATGGGTGCCCTTGGATATGCAGCTATGAAGCCTTCTTTGACAAAGATTGCAGAATCTACTGACGGGCGCCCTCATGAGATGAGTGTAGTCGCTGCACTTAGAAGTGGGGCAGTTCTGGGAAGTCAAACTGTTCTGAAGAGTGATCATAGTCCTGGTTGTCAAATTTCAAGTCTACCAGAGAGTGTGGAAGGAGCACCAAATTTTAGAGAGGTTCCAGGATTTCCTGTGTATGGTGTAGCGAACCCAACTATAGATGGTATTCGATCTGTCATTGAAAGGGTTGGAAGTTCAAGAGGTGGCCGGCCAGTTTTTTGGCACAACATGAGAGAAGAACCTGTTATATATATCAATGGGAAACCGTTTGTTCTACGTGAAGTTGAAAGGCCATATAAGAACATGCTAGAATATACGGTAATAATCTGTGTGCTATCAGTATATCTTATGAATTGGTTGAAAAGCTTACATAAATACCTTTGTTTAGGGAATTGATCGGGATAGAGTCGAAGGAATGGAGGCTCGTCTGAAAGAGGATATTCTGAGAGAAGCTAAGCGATATGAGGGTGCGATAATGGTCATTCACGAAACCAAGGATGGTCAGATTTTTGACTTATGGGAACATGTGGATGCTGATTCTGTTCAAACACCCCTTGAGGTCTACAAATGTTTAGAGGCTGATGGTTTTCCGATTAAGTATGCGCGTGTACCTATAACTGATGGTAAAGCGCCCAAAAGCTCAGACTTTGACACATTGACATTGAATATTGCTTCTGCTTCCAAAGACACTGCTTTTGTCTTCAATTGCCAGGTTGAGTTTCCCAATCTGCTTCGGTATTTCGATATATTTAGTATTCCTCTATAGATTTTCTGTTCGACTTGCATCATTTTCTTTTTCCATTTCAAAATTCACAGATGGGGAGAGGTAGAACAACCACTGGAACTGTCATTGCCTGTCTAGTGAAGCTCCGCATCAATTATGGGAGACCTATTAAGGTTCTGTATGATGTTCTGACCCATGAAATTGTGGACGAAGATTCCTCAAGTGGTGGTGAAGAAACTGGAAGTAATAACGCTGAAACAAGACCTCGTAATTCTGGACGAAGAACCGAGGACGAACATGGCCGTACATTTGGAATGGACGACATCCTTCTGCTCTGGAAAATCACCAGATTATTCGATAATGGAGTTGAATCTCGTGAAGCGTTAGATGCTGTGATTGATAGATGTTCTGCATTGCAAAATATTCGTGAAGCTGTTCTGCAGTACAGGAAGGTTTTCAACCAACAACATGTTGAGCCAAGAGTAAGAAGTGCTGCATTGAAACGTGGTGCTGAATACTTAGAGAGATACTTCCGGTTGATTGCCTTTGCAGCATATCTTGGAAGCGAAACGCTTGACGAATTCTTTGTGAAAGGAGAGTTTAAGATGACTTTCAAGAATTGGTTGCATCAGAGACCTGAGGTGCAAGCAATGAAATGGAGCATAAGGCTAAGGCCTGGACGATTTTTTACCATTCCTGTGAGTCATTGTCCCATTTTTCAGGCTGGAAAACTGTAAATGTTTTCTTAATTTTGCACATTACAGCTTTGAATATTTTCCATGCAGGAGGAATTGCGGGCACAACACGAATCGCAACACGGGGATGCAGTCATGGAGTCAATTGTCAACGAACGGAGTGGTTCTGTCTTGGGTAAAGGTTCCATACTTAAAATGTACTTTTTCCCTGGCCAAAGAACTTCAAGTCGTATGCAAATTAATGGTGCACCTCACGTATACAAGGTATAGTTCAAAGAAATGTGATTCTTTTTACTATGCTAACATCCTTCACCGTGACATTACCGCCTAATATGAACCATCAAAACATTCATTTCAGGTCGATAGATATCATGTGTATAGCATGGCAACTCCCACAATTTCCGGAGCTAAAAAGATGCTCGCTTATTTAGGCACCAAACTAAAGGAAGAAGGTGGGGATTCAACAAAAAGAATAGTAGTAACAGACTTGAGAGAAGAAGCAGTTGTTTACATTAATGGAACTCCATTTGTCCTGAGAGAATTAAGTAAACCTGTTGATACCCTCAAGCATGTGGGGATAACCGGTGCAGTGGTATGACTCAGATCACACCTTTAATTATAACACAAGTTTCAAATGCGGTTTTATTGACTTTTATCTTCAATGCAGGTAGAAAGCATAGAAACACGGTTAAAAGAAGATATATTGTCTGAGGTTAGAGAAACTGGAGGTCGAATGCTATTGCATCGTGAAGAATATAGCCCAGCATCAAATCAGTCTCGGGTTATAGGATATTGGGAGAATATTCAACCAGATAATGTGAAGACACCTGCAGAAGTATATGCTGCTCTGAAAAATGAAAATTACAACATATCTTACCGTAGAATACCATTAACCAGAGAAAGAGACGCATTAGCTTCCGATGTAGATGCAATCCAGTATTGTAAAGACGAGTAAGTATCAGTCATCTGTTTTTTTCTTCTTTTCGTTTTACATCTTTACTAAACCTGTTCCGTTTTAACTAATGGACACATTTTCAACAGTTCCGCTGGGAGTTACTTGTTTGTATCGCACACCGGTTTTGGAGGGGTTTCTTATGCAATGGCCATTACTTGTCTCCTACTTCAACCTGGGCAGAACTTTACAGCTACACCAAACACAGATTCTTCTACCTTAGAAGAAGATGATTTGCCTTCACGGGCCTGTGATGAAGAAGCGTTGAGTACGGGAGATTACCGCGACATACTGAGTCTGATAAGAGTGCTTTCTCATGGTCCTCAAAGCAAATCAGACGTAGATGGAATAATCGAACTGTATGTAGAATAAAAATATCTTTTGACATAATTTTCACTTTGAATAAACTACATCGCTCTTGACTTGGTTGTCTTGTCATAGGTGTGCTGGTGCAGGACATTTGAGAGAAGACATTGTTTACTACACCAAAGAACTCAACAAGCTTCCTAATACAAAAGATGAAAACCGTTCATACATGATGGACATGGGTGTTAAAGCCTTAAGGTTAGTCACATAACTCCAGCCCGGTTTAACCGAACCAAGCGAAACCAATCTGAAAGCTGAATCGGTTGGTTTCAATTTCTTTCCAAAAAAATATTTAATAATTTTGGGGTTTTGTATGGGGCAGGCGCTACTTTTATCTGATAACATTCAGATCATACCTCTATTGCACGTTGCCGGAAGAAATGAAATTCTTGGATTGGATGCGGTCGCGGCCGGAACTTGGACATCTTTGTAATAACCTCAGGATAGACAAATGATAAGTGTGTTTTTGAGTTTCAGTTTTCAGGTTCATACATATATAATGTAGGCAAGTTATGTTGTTTGGTTTACAACTTTAGTGTATAAAAAAAGTTGTACAGCTTTCTCTCCTGTGTTTGTTGCATTGTAGAGAGATCTCTGCCTATAGGTTTGCTTAAAAGTTAAAACCCTCCGACTGGATTCAGCAGGTTTACTCTGATGATCAATAAGCTTTTTTTTTTTGACCCTTTATTAAAAAACAATTAATAAAATAAAAAATAAAATATATATATATCGCAATTTATAATTCTTTAGCCTTTCTTGGGAGCAAGTTTTGATTTGATTTTTTCGACTTCTTTCGTCCCGATCTGAAAAGCCGTCGTTAAAACGTGATCTGGAATCGCCGGAGTCGCCGTGAAAAGCGTGGCGGCGATGGACTGTGTTCCCGGTAATTGACTGTTGAACGCCGAGATCACCGACGCTGGTTTCGCTTTGTCGTTGTTCTTCTGGTAATGAATCAATCCTCTCGGGAAGACGAAAACTTCTCCTTTCTTCACCGTCTTAGCGAAGAGTTTGTTCGCCGTCGTGATGAATCCGACGTCAAGCTCGCCTTCCAACACGAAGATTACTTCGGTGGCGCGTGGGTGCGTGTGCGGCGGGTTTAAACCTCCAGGCGCGTAGTCGATACGCGCGAGGGAGACTCCGAGCGTGTTGAGCCCTGCGATCTTCTCTACGTTTGCTCCCGTGACGGCAGAGCCGACTGTGTTGTTAACGACGGCGCTTTTGCCGATACCGGCGAAGAAGAAATCTGAGGAGGTGATGTTTGATTCCGGCTTACATGTGAACCCATTCACTTTTATTCCTACAAAATCGAATTACGATTATTTAATTTCTTCATATGCATTAGCCTTAGTCACACACACACACAAAAAAAGTTTAATATATATACATACGTAGAACTTTGACAAAATATCCGTTTTAAATCTAGATCCGAATAATAAACATAAATTTAGTACATAGCAAAACGAATATTTAAAATTTCATATCCATTAGAGAAGCCAAGCAAATCACAAGTATTAAAACTTAAAAGTATTAGTACCTGAAGTGCGATCTGCAACGCATAGATCTTGAAGCGTGTCAGGATCGTAAGCAAGAGCAATCACAGTGAGAGATAACAAAGCAAAGAAGAAGCCATAACATCTCGAGCCCATGATTTGATGATATATAGAAGATGCCTGTGATATCATTATTGTCTCGGTTGGATCGTTGTTATATATACTTGAATTCGTTGAGCAAAATTATGCAAAGCTAACTTAAACGCAAAGCAAAATTGGAGGAGAGATATGATGTCGTTTTCTTACAGATGTATGTGTATATATTGTTTTAACTTTAAGCTTTTGTTTTCGTTTTCTCGAATTCTAGGTTTAACCGGATTACATTTGTTTTTTCTTTTTCATTTTCTAATTTTTGTGTCATCTGATTACTTGATCCGATTTAACTGTTACTCAAATTTGATTTTGATTTCTTCCTATGCATTTCTAGATTGAATTTTATCTAGATTTCATCATTTCCATTGAAAAAAGATATATACCAAATTTAATATTTTTAAAAATTTATGAATCTTAAAAAAAAAATAGTTAAATAATTAATCTCTGGTTTTTTTTGTTAGACGCTAGGTAGGGCTGTCAAAATGGGCTGTCCACGTCCATTTAGACCCGTCCAATAGTGTCCATTTTGATTGTGGACAAATTGTGTCCATGTCCATTAACGTCCATGTCCATTAACGACCATACCCATTAAGGACCATGTCCAAATGGGCTGTCCATTAATCAGAATATAACCAATTGTTTAAAAAATTAAATTAATAATTAATAAATAAATAATATTTTTTCTTTATTTCTAATTCCGTTTTCCCGCAAAAAACAAAAAATCTCGTTTTCCCGCAAAAACGGAAAATTATGTTTTCTCCCCAAAAACGTAAAATTTCGTTTTCCCGCCAAAAAAAGTAAAATTATGTTTTCCGGCCAAAAACGTAAAATTATGTTTTCTCCCCAAAAACGTAAAATTATGTTTTCCCGCCAAAAACGTAAAATTTGGTTTTCCCGCCAAAACGTAAAAATTATGTTTTCTTCCCCAAAAACGTGAAATTCCGTTTTCCTGCCAAAAACGTAAAAT
>PKML01015173.1:319462-330440 GCA_002933935.1 Eutrema yunnanense
ATTATTTATTATTTATTATTTATTATTTATTATTTATTATTTATTATTTATTATTTATTATTTATTATTTATTATTTATTATTTATTATTTATTATTTATTATTTATTATTTATTATTTATTATTATGTTTTTCCCCATTTTTTTTGCCCCCAAATCGATTTTGACCTAATTTTGAAAGTATTTTGGACAGACCATGTCCACAATGTCCAAGCCCGTTTTGTCCGTGGACAAAATTGGACCAAGCCCATTTAACCCGTTTTGTAAATGGACATGTCCAAGACCGTCCATAATTTGTTGGACATGGACGGACAATGGGCCGCCCGCCCATTTTGACACCTCTAACGCTAGGTCCAACCCAAACGTCCGACTAGCGCTTAGCTAAATTTTCAGTAGAGATATCATCATGAAATAGGAACAAAAATTAAAGCATTATCTAGACATGGAGTTCAGTATATTGGGGGTTTTCGGTTCAAGTGGTTCGATTTCTTGGATAATTCGGTTCACAATATTTTTGTCGTAAATAATCGAATAAAAATATCAGTTCCGTTCGGGATAAATTCAGCAATTATTGTTTGTGTCGATCTAAACCAAAACCGTTGGCAAATTCGGTTAATTTGCATACATCTATAGCAGCAATGTGAAACTGGGCTTTTGAATGATGGGCTTAGTTTAAATGGCCCATATACAGGAGAGCCAATAAGAAAATGGATTCTTTTATCGTTATACAAGTACATTGGGCTTACTTAGTATATATTATAATTAGGTTAAGCGTGAGATGTTGTTAACAATACAAATCCTTATTAGGTTAAAGTAGATCTCCTTTGCTCTCAAAAGGGTTAGCCGCGTAGCTTTTCATTAAGATAACCTAATTTCGTCCCCTATCTCTTGTATCCTCCTCATTAACACGATCCCAATCCCATATTAGTTTAGCTGCTTCTCATTAACAAGAAGATGGCTAAGCCGTAAGGGTAAAACGACCGTCTTCTAGATTTTGAGAATTGTCAAATCCAAAGTGGGTTTGACAATTTTCAATGTTTCAGAACACGGCCGTTTTCGCCGTTTCTTAGTCTGCTCAGCTATGTATCCTCTCTCTTTGCAAACTCCTTGGCATGTTTCTATAAGAAATTCACCGATGCATTTTATTTTTTATATAATTTCATATAGATTTTATTATTAAACTAATAATAATCAAAAATTGGTTTTTGGTATTAAATTCGGGTTTCAAAAATTTGATACGAAACAAAGTTTTATTTAGAGCATTAGTTAATATTTAAGTTGAGTTTTGAATTTATCGTTTTATATAGCTCGGATCTCGCTCCTCTCCCTTGTTGAGAGATTCGTTGCGATTGTTAACAAAGAAGGAAAATATCTCCTTGGCTTATTTACTTGTGGATTCGAACGCTGTTATATATATTTTCTGAACAAGGCCCCATCTACAATGAAACAGGTATGTAAAGCCCTTAAGTAGTGTTCATTATGATTTAAAATAAAAATATTATGTGATTATAATTTATTGGGATTTTTTTTTACGAAACAAACTAAAATTATATAATTCGTTATGATATTCCTGAAATGATAGACGAAGTTACTAAAATACCCCTCAGCTACTTGGCTGGGATAGAATCGAAAAAGCGAACCACCAGATTTTTGCATTTTTGGGAGACCTAAACCCTAATTTCTCAAATCCGCGCAGCTATAAAAACCCCTCAAGACCTAAACCCTAATTTCTGACAGTCTTTATCAATCCCTCCAAGCCATGTCTGATTTCCCCGACAACTTCGCCAGTAATATCTCTCTCTCTCTATCTATCTCATTTAGATGTGTTATTCAACTATCTAGATCTGTAGATTTGGTTCAGTGTTCACCAGTTTGGAATGCCATCTTATCTAGCTTTATTTTAAACCTGGCAGCCGCTGAGTTAGGTGTCTTCTGGGATCTAGACCAATGCGAGATCGGTGATGTCAACGCTGGTGTAGCTTTGCAGAACATAAGAAAGGTCATTTCGGAGAGGGGTCATCGTGGTCTGGTCTCGATCAGGGCTTATGGTGATATGAAGGATCATGTCTTTCCCACCGACGAAATTAAGCTCAATCACTTTCCCGCAGGTCTCTGATCCCTTTTTTCATTGTATATTTATAGCTTGATCTATATATATATATATATTGTTGTTTCAGGAGAGAAGCATGAGAGACACACCAAGATTTTGGAGGACATAGTTTCATGGGCAGCTGAGCATCCCGAACCATCAACGGTGATGCTAATCATTGGAGACGCCTCTGATGACTTCGTCCAGGTTGTTGAGCTTTTGAAGACTAAAAAAGATTACAGGTTTATTATTGTCTCACCAACCCCACGCCCAACGATGCTGATTCTCGTGGCTAGGCCTCGTGGAAACTAACTAGAGATCAAAGTAGTGTCGTGGTTGTAGGAGGATCCTCTTTTCTCTCGTAAATCTGTTGTTTTGAATCTGATCACATTACTACAAGTCGGAAGCAGAAAGTAATTATTAGATTAAATCCTCTAATTTAACTCTCTCTTTTTGGGGTCATCATGCTTTGATCGGATTTGGGGTCACCATACTTCTCTGTTGTAGAGAATGTGACGGGAGATTTAAATAGAGTATCAGTTAATGAATAAGTTGTTGGTTTATGGTTACGGAGCTTGTGGGATTTATTTGCCTGTGTTAATGTGGGCCGTCATGTGTAGATCTCTCGGATCTTGACATTTTTAGTTGAAAATCAATAATTAGAGGAACTTTGGGAAGAGGCTAACATTAGTATCCGAAAGTTAACAAAATCAATGATTAAGTGCTAACATTAGTATCGAAAAGTTAACAAAATCAATGAAAAGTATATTCCTTTCTCGATATCATATGTGATAAAAGTATCCGAGAGGATTTTGTTTTTAAAAAGGTGGGCGTGATAAGAGGATGATTTAAGAACGTAAACTTCAATTTTTGAATTTTTGAAATCAGCAGTTAAGTTGGTGTTATGTTTTTATTGGGAGATCGACCCAAATCAAGCCATTGAGATTATGAAAATCACCAAAAAAGATCTGGAATATTTAGATTTATCAATATTTTAATTTATGAAATTTATATTTATCTCTATAATAGTAGGCATAAAAATAGGTTAAAGAGTTCCTTTTTAAAAATGTTTTTGGCAAACAAATAGGGTTTTATTTGGACAGGATCAAATAGGCCCAATATTTCTCCCTGCACTGTCATCTTGTTGGGCTAGTCTTGGTGGATATCAAATAGGCCCAGTAACAGTATACGGTCGTGATCGTTGCGGCGTAATTTAGCGTGAGATGTTTATCAATCTACAGTTTGCTTAAAAACAAGGCTCGAGGCGGTTCCTTCTCTTATCCGGAACTAGAGACTGTTGTCGAAGAAGCAAACCAGTCGACCAAAGTCTTCCTCTTCACTCTACTTTACCGCATCAATCAATGGCTTCTTTGTCTTCAATGCAGATGGTTCACACTTCTCGCTCCATTTCTCAGGTTCGCAACTTAAATCCGTATACATTGTGTCGAGATTTTTGCTTTGAATTCGTCAAAGCCTATTTTGATTTACTGGGTTTTAGTCTTTGTCATCGAATTATGCTCTTCTTGTGGGGCTTTGGGGTTTTCAGAATTCTTTGTTTGGTTTCTCTGTAGATTGGTGTTAAGTCGCAGTTGATTTCCGCAAATCGAACATCTCAATCAGTTTGCTTCGGAGCTCGTTCCTCTGGAATCGCATTAGCTTCGAGATCTCACTATGCAACAAGTTTCCCGCTTAAGCAATTTTCCGGAGCTTACGCGACCACCAAGCACCAGAGAACGGCTTGTGTTAAATCAATGGCGGCTGTAAGATTCACAAAAGCCTTAATTTTTGTCATAATCATTGATGTCCTGTTGCTTATGGATATGTGTTAATTCTTCAACTTGTTTGTTGTTTATAGGAGGAGGAAGAAGAAGTAATAGAACCTCAAGCTAAAGTGACAAACAAGGTTTACTTCGATGTGGAAATTGGAGGTGAAGTAGCTGGAAGAATTGTGATGGGTCTATTTGGTGAAGTTGTGCCTAAAACCGTCGAAAACTTCCGTGCCTTGTGTACCGGTAAACGTTAATGTTCAAAGTTTGCAACTTTAAAGATGAACAAAACCATCTGACTAAAGGAAATTGGTTTCGTCAGGTGAGAAAAAATACGGGTACAAGGGTTCTTCGTTTCATCGTATCATTAAGGATTTCATGATCCAAGGAGGTGATTTCACGGAGGGAAATGTAAGTGAGAAATTTCATTACATATAAAAGATTGATTGTTAATTGAAATTCGTCCTTTCTGATATGGCCTCACAGGGTACTGGAGGTATTAGTATTTACGGTGCCAAGTTCGAAGATGAAAACTTCACCCGTGAGTATTTACTAACATTTCTAGTATTTACTTCTTTGAGGTCTTAGTTAATCCTTTTGATTTCCTGTTTTCCGCATTTGCAGTGAAACATACTGGACCTGGAATCTTGAGCATGGCAAACGCTGGTCCTAATACTAATGGAAGCCAGTTTTTCATTTGCACCATCAAGGTAAAAGATTCACTAGTCTTCATCTTTTTTATATGTTTGCCTTTACCTTTTGATTCAGATTTATTCACAGACTTTCCCTTCTTTGTTTTGTTCTTGTGCAGACTCCATGGTTAGATAACAAGCATGTTGTCTTTGGACAAGTAATTGAAGGTATGAAGCTTGTGAGGAGACTTGAATCTCAGGAGACACGCGCTATGGATGTTCCCAAGAAAGCTTGCAGAATCTATGCATGTGGAGAGCTCCCGATTGAAGCTTGAAAACCACCATTAACCGGTGCATTTGTCATTGCCAACTTTGTTCTGTTTTTTTGCTATTATGACTATTGAGGAATCCAATCCATCGAAATGCCAAAGATGTTCAAATTCTGGTCGTTTGTTTCTTTATTTATTTCGGATACATGAGTTAAAAGTACAATTAAGGTTCTGAATCAATGTGCGATCCTTATTAGACTCTCTCTTTAAGCTTGAACCATGGTTGCAACCGCGGTTTGCTGAACAATTGGCTCGAGCTTCTCATCTTTGTTGTCTTCCCATAGATCTGGTATTGCTTCCTTTATGTTATGAATGCTGCTTAGTGCATAGTCTGCACCTGGAACTAGGACCGAGTCCCCCACGAACACGGTTTTTAGCCCTGTTGCTTTAGCACTAGCGATGTTACGAATACTGTCATCGAAGAATATCTGAAAAGAAAAAGATACAGACTTTGAGTTTTAATATCTGAAACTGTGATAAGATTCCTGTGACTTTTCTTTACCGTTTTGCGTGGATAGACGATGTCTGCAATGCGAATGGCGGCTTCAAAGGCTTCAACGGAGGGTTTACAGAGGATTTGAGTGTTTGAATCAGAAGACGGGTTTAGCGTTTCGAAGCAAATGATTCCTTCAAAGCAGTCCTCTAGACCCAATCTCTTAAGAGCTCGTGTCGCGTGAGCTTTGTCTGCATTAGTAAAGATCTAATGGGGGGAAAATAACAAAAAAATAGAGGATGAGAAACATGAATGATGAATCAATGGAGAATTCTGAGTGAAGAAAAAATAAAACTTGGAGGAAACTTACGATTTTACGGTGAGGCATAGAGAGAAGAAGGTTACGGAGAACTGGATCAGGCATTAGTTTCTCGTACGGAAGTCTCCCATGGACATATTCATGAAACTCGTCGTTGTCGAATTCGTAACCCATAACCTGTAAACACGTTTCTGTTTTGGTTTATTTTGGTTTGGGTTCGGACTAGCTCGAGTAAAATGTTATATAGGTCCAAGAATTGTGAAATGGATGAGAAATCACATACCTTGAGACCAGCCATGGTGGTTCCATATTCTTTGTAAAGATCAAGACACATCTTTGGAACTTCACTCTCTTCGATTCCGAGTTGATTAAGCATGAACTCTGCAAATAAGAAAAAGACAACAAACAGTTAATTCGGTAAATAATTTAAGAATTTATCCAAAGATTCAATCATCTTGAAACGTTAGTTTCTTTTCCTTGGATGTTCTTTCGACAAGCTAAGTTGATTCCGATGCTCAAAGGGTATAAAGTATCGTCCATATCTGCAACAACAACAACAACAACAAAACAGAGTTTTAACAGAAACTACATAGAGAAAAAGAAAATGTTTAAAAATGATGTGTTTATGCATGTATTACCAAAGAACAAACACTCGTACGTAGCTCCAAATTCATCCATCCTTAATGTACTGAAGAAGAAGAAGAGTTAAAGGGATATTACGTAGTGAAAGCCTTTCACTGAAAGGTGAGAGAGAGAGCTTATGATCAATGTGAAGCAGTTGGCTATATTTATAAATGCAATTTCAAAAAATAAGTGGATTTTCTCTTTAGGTTTTAGGACACAGAGAATATTTGGTTATCCTGATATTGTTATGTTTTTTTTTTTTGCCAATTCATAATATTAACTATCATTATATTATATTTTTGTTATAAGTTTTTTTTTTGTGTTAATTTTTTTGTTAAAAGTTGCATACTATGTATCAGTTGTCAGGTGGACTCGATACATATGTGCAGGTGTATATGGAATATCCTATAAGTTTATTATTTTAGAAAAATTATCGCGAGTATCAAAATTAAAACTTGTCNGTCCCAATAAGTAACTCAACCACGGTTTAGTCTACACCAACCTTAGTTAGTCTTTAGCAAGTCTTGTTTGACTTTCATTTGTGCTTGCTCAGCACGTTATCACTCCACAAATCTTCACCTGATAACATGATGATCAAGCAACCAAAACCGCACACAAAATAAGAGAGAGAGTACCTGATTCTAGTTCCGGATTCCAGTCTCGGATCCCTGAGTTTATTACTCAGACTTGACCTGTAGCAAGTTCAGTGCAGCCTGAAACTTGCTCACAGCCAATACCTTGGTGAAAATATCTGCTGGATTCTTCTCAGTCGATATCTTCAACACTTCCACCGTTCCATCCGCAATGATCTCTCGGATGTAATGGCACTTGACATCAATGTGCTTCGTCCTTTCATGATGCACATTGTTTTTTGAGAGTGCGATGGCACTCTGCGAATCACAGAAGATCTCTACAGATTTCTGCTCATAACCAAACTCCTTCAACAGACCCTTCAGCCACACAGCTTCCTTTACAGCCTCTGTCAAAGACATGTATTCAGATTCAGTGGTTGATAAAGCCACAACTCTCTGCAATCCAGACTTCCAGCTTATGGTGTTTCCACCAAGTGTGAACACCAATCCTGTGATTGATCTCCTCTTGTCAGAATCTGCAGCAAAGTCTGCATCACAGTAACCCACAATCTTAAAATCTGAGCTTCTCTTGTAACACAACCTTGTGTTAAGCGTGCCTTTGATGTATCTTAGCACCCATTTAACTCCCAGCCAATGATCCTTGATAGGTTGGCTCATAAATTTGCTAATGATACCAACAGGATAGGCTAAATCAGGACGTGTGCCAATCATAGCATACATGATGCTTCCCACAGCATTTGAGTACGGGATTGACTTCATATACTCTTCATCTCTGACCAGCTTTTCTTCAGTTGAAGCACACATCTTCAAATGAGCTCCCAATGGTGTTACAGCATGCTTCGCTTCTGTCATGTTGTAAGTTTCTAGAATTCTGTTCAAGTACCCTTCCTGAGACAGCCACAAAGCACCAGAAGCTCTGTCTCTTGTGATCTCCATACCAAGAATCCTCTTAGCAGCGCCGAGATCCTTCATTTCAAACTTCAAACTGAGCTCTTTCTTCAGCTGAGCTATGGCTTCAATGTTCCTTGCCGCCACCAGCATATCGTCCACATAAATCAGGAGATACATCATAGAACCATCAAGCAACACCTTTGTGTATGCACAACTGTCATAATCACTTCTCACGAACCCGATATCAGTCATGTAGTTGTCAAACTTCTCATTCCACTGCCTAGGTGATTGCTTGAGTCCATACAGCGACTTGTTAAGAAGACATACCTCATTTTCCTTGAACATTGACTCATATCCTTCAGGAGGTGTCATGTAGATCTTCTCTTTCAGTTCTCCATGTAGGAAAGCTGTTTTAACATCCAACTGTTCCAGCTCTAAGTCCTCTTGAGCTACAATAGAAAGCAGAATCCTTATAGAGACGTGCTTTACAACCGGAGCAAAGATCTCATGATAATCTATGCCTTCCCTTTGAGCATACCCTTTAGCAACAAGCCTTGCTTTGAATCTTGGTTCTTCAACCTCAGGTATCCCAAGCTTATACTTGTAGATCCATCTACAACCAATGATTCTCTGGCCTTGTAACAGTAGTCCAGGTGTTGTTCTTCATTTGAGAATCAATCTCTTCATTCATTGCAAGCTTCCACTTATCCCAATTTGTATCCCTTTTTGCCTCACTGTAATTTGCAGGTTCTACTGCATCCCCATCTTCTGTAGTATACAGAGCTTCAGCAAAGTAATCTTCATCATCAAACCTTCTTGGTGCCTTGATTTCTCTTCTGTTTCTGTCTCTCACCAGATGATAGCTCAATGGAGGTTGACTTACATCAGCCTCTGCATCATCATCTGTACCATCCCTTGCAGGAGTGACCAGAATGGGACTTCCTGACATTCCTGTGTCTTGAGCAGTCTCCCTGTCTTCACCCGAGATGATGTCCCTTTCTGCTTCAAGATCTAAATCCAGATAAGATCCAGCTTGATCTTCATCTTCTGTTGAAATGCTGTCATTTCTCTGCATCAGATCTTTATACACTGCATTTTCTTGAAAGATGACATTTCTGCTCACCACACATTTCTTTTCATCAGTCAGCCACACCTTGTATCCCTTCACTCCAGTAGGATAACCAATCAAGACCCCTTTCTTTGCTCTTGGATTTAACTTCCCGTCATCTGTGTGAACAAAAGTAACACAGCCAAATCTTCTGAGATAGCTGTACACAGGTGCTTTCCCAGACCACTTCTTGTCTGGTATCTCGAAGTTTAGAGCTGATGAGGGCGTCTTATTGATGAGAATTACTGCTGTGTGAGTTGCCTCTGCCCAAAACCTCTTAGGTAGACCTGAATCACTCAGCATACTTCTCACTTTCTCCATGATCGTCCTGTTCATGCGTTCTGCAACACCGTTCTGCTGAGGCGTGTATGCACAGGTTCTGTGCCTTTGAATCCCTCTTGATTCACAGAAGCCATCAAACAACCTGTTACAGAACTCTAGACCATTGTCTGTTCTGAGAGTCTTCACTTTCTTCTCGCTTTGATTCTCCACCAGACTGATCCATTCAACAAACTTATCAAAAGCTTCATCCTTGGTTTTCAGAAAATAAACCCATACCTTTCTTGTGTGATCATCAATGAAAGATATAAAGTATTGACATTTTCCAAGCGACATTGGAACTGAAGGTGCTCCCCACAAATCAGAATGAATATACTCCAACTTCTCTCTTGTATCATGCTGAGCTAAGTTGAAACCAATCCTTTTAGCTCTGCCATATATGCAGTCTTCACAGGTGTCAAAGACTGAAACTTTCTTCTTGTCGAGAAGACCTTTCTTCACCAGCATATTCATGTTTTTCTGACTCATGTGACACAATCTTCTGTGCCATAGAACTGTGTCATCCTGCCGTCTTACTACAGCAAGTGACTCATCTCTCACAGGCTTCCAATGAAGTAGATACAGCGTGTCATATCTTCTTCCTGTAAGTAGCACCTGATCTCCAGCCTTGATGCTTAGAACTCCACTTTCTGATTCAAACCTATAACCAGCTTTCTCAAACGTTCCCAAAGATAAAAGGTTTCTGTCCATCTCAGGAATGTACCTCACGTTTGTGAGCAACACACTCAAACCATCTTCATTCTTGATCCTGATAGTTCCCACTCCTTTAACCTTAGACATTGTCTTGTTACCCATTCTGACAGAACCCCCTGCATCTTCATCTAGCTCCTCAAACCATTCCCTTTTATAGGTCATGTGATAGCTACATCCTGTGTCCATGATCCATTCATCTTCGAGATGAATATCTGTTGAGGACAGAGCTTCAGACACATACAACCCAGCTGCTTCAGCTAAGTTTCCATTTCCTCCTGAGGACTCTCCTTTACTGCTTCCATAACTTGGCTTGTACTGAGCCTTGTTCTTGTTCGGACATGAAACCTTAAAATGGCCATCTTCACCACAGATCCAACACCCTCGTTTACTCTTGGATTTTGATCTCTTGGTCTTGTTTCCTTTGTCCCTATGTTCGCTCCTTCCTCTGGTCTCATGTTTCTCCTTCACATAAAGACCTTCAGCTTGACCCTTTATACTCTTCCTTGCTGAGCCAAGTTCCAACTCTTTTGAGTAAATGGCTGCTACAACTTCATCAAGAGTTAATATAGCTTTTCCTGAGCTATATCTCAGAGTATCTTTCAACTGATCAAACACCTTAGGAAGCGACATCAGCAGAAGGATTGCTTGGTCCTCATCCTCAATAATAATATCCATGTTCTCTAAATCTGCAACAATATGAAGGAACTCATCGATGTTACCTTCAACAGACAGATTCTCAGACATCTTGAAGCTGTAAAACTTCTGCTTCAGATAGATCCGGTTTGGAAGAGCTTTAGACATGTACAGCTTGTCCAAAGCATTCAACATAGAAGCTGCAGTCTTCTCTTTCTTGACCTTCCTCAAAACCCTATCTGTGAGACTCAGAACTATTGCACTCCTTGCTTTCTTTTTCTTTTCCTCTAAAGCTTCAAGCTTTTCCACCTTTTCCTTATCTTCTTCACCCGTGCCTTCTCCTTCTTTCTGTTTTGAGGATTCTTCATCACTAACCTTAGTTTCCTTGAGAGCTATACTCAAACCCAGAATATCCAGTTGAGCTTCGAGCTTCTCTCTCCACATAGTGTAATCCCCACGTCCATCAAACTTCTCAACCTCTACTCTCGCCGAAGACATGATTCAAAGCTTGAGGTAACTCTACAGAACCAC
>PKML01015173.1:331193-359384 GCA_002933935.1 Eutrema yunnanense
TAGAGAGAAATTGAGAATTTTGGAGAATTTTGAAAGAGTATAAAGGGAGAATCAAAGAGAGAATAGTAGAATCAAGATCATTGCTCTGATACCATGTTAGAATTCAAGAGTATAACTTGCGGAATTAAGAGAATAGAGAAGGGATTGCTTAAGAGAATAAGAGGTTAGAGAGAATAGAGAAGAGTATAGAGAATAAGTCTCCAAAGATTGTATTATTGATACATATTACATCTCTCTTTATAGAGAATCAAAAGAGAGCTTACAAAACCCTAAACGAACTTTTCTTTGAAAAAGAGACGTTAGAGAACTAAAGGAGCCGTTGGAAGAGAGATGAGTATTTAATTCTCATGAGCTTTTGTACTGAAGGTTCTGTGTTGACGACTGTGTCCTCGACACAGAGACTTGCTCAAGTTCCTGAAGATCCTGTGTTGACGACTGTGTCCTCGACACAGAGGCTTACTTCACTTTTCCTTGTTCAATATCTAATTGAAAATTCTGATAACGACAACGAGTATGTGTTCCTTTTCTTATGTTTTCTAATTTCTTTTCTGATACGGTAAGTGTCATCATCTTATCTGTAAATCTAACGTAACTAATTCAATTGACCTGTTTGAGTAGTAACTATACAGATAAATTTGAAAGTTAGAATAAAGCAAAAGGAAAGACGTGGTCGGTCGGAGAATGTAGGGACGTCCCGTAACCCGGGTTCAAAACTGGCATGGCTTTTTGGGGAAAGGGATCTTGGCGATGGCACTAAGGAAACGACGTGTGGGAAGTCGGGTTTGGGTCCTAGAAAAAGGGTCCTCATGGCCTTGGCCCAAGGATTTAACCTGTCTGCCCAGTAGCGGCGGGTCGTGGCGGCCCAGGAGAATAGTCATGAGGCCTAGACAGTCGATGGGAACCCATGAATTATAAAAAAAAAGACGTGAAAATCGAATATAAAGAAAATTAAATAAAATAAAAAATACTTGTCAGTATTTACAAATAAAATTAAATAGATAACACTATAGCAATAGAGTGATACAAAGAAACTCTATAGAAGAAGAAAACAAAAGCTTCTCACTGGAGGCGATTTCCAAGGCGATTATTTTCAATGCTTTTAACATCATTTGATTTTTGTCTCCGATCTGAAGCATAACTCTGATCAATTCTCAATTTTATCGTGGATTTTCTTTTTTTTCTGAGCAGATGTTCAAAGATGAATGATAAAATTGTCGGTCATTTACCCAGTTTTGGATTGACTCATCTCTGGAATTCGATTCTTCTTAATTTTTTATGGGTTTTCGATTCATTTGTGAATCTTCTTTGTGGGTTAAGAAGAATGAAAAAGTTACTCTCACTCCTATTCTTTTTCTCTCTTTACTTCTCATAACGGTTTTTTGTAACCGTTCGTTCTCTCATCGTAGAGTTTTTCATCTCTGGCGACAAGTAAGTTTCCGATGTAGCAATAGCAGTTTGAAGAAGTTGGTAACTTGTGTAGTTTTTAACAAACGACCGTGGTGGAGTCTTTGGTCACCGATCTTCAACCTTTTTTATTCGTTAGACTTCGTTTCTAGCGATTTTTATGTGTAACTAACAAAAAGAGACCACTGAAGTCTATTTTTTTTGTGTGGCCGAGCGTGTTTCTTAGGTCCAGAGTGGGGACCACTGAAGTCTCTTAGTCACAAAGAGGTTTCTAGGTCAGAACAACAAAACAGATCCGATGCATCTGCCATTATATTCTAGGGATTTTTTTTTCATATTACATATTATAGGGAAATTAAGGAATATATATATTCTAACAAAATAAAAATGCCACTTGGACAAAATTTCAAAGTTGGTAAATGCTAACAATGGTATTCTTTTTTTCCCTAAATATTTGTGAATGGATATTTTTAGATTTGAGGATGGACACTAAAATGTCTAATCCCAGAACAAAATTATGTTTTTAGCTATTATATGGGGAAACAAAAAAAACATGATATTGTTTACTGTTAACAATATCATGTTTTTTTTGTTTCCCCATATAGTAGCTAAAAACATGATTTTGTTCTGGGATTAGAACTTTCAGTGTCCATCATCAAATCTAAAAATATTAAATGCAAAATCTGCAAGCAAAAATGGAGAGATATTATTATGCAGTTAGATTTAGACATTTATTAATATTAAAATGTATGTTTAAGTATTAAAATTGATGCCAACGTTAGTCTGTGTATTGTTTTAGGTGTCAAAATGGTTCGTGTATTAAACGTCCAAATTATGCTAAGTTTGTGTATTTTTAAGGTTTTTCCCCGATTTTTTCATATACATATTATAGGGAAATTAGGGAATATATATTCTAACAAAATAAAAATGCCACTTGGACAAAATTTCAAAGTTGGTAAATGCTAACAATGGTATTCTTTTTTTTTCCTAAATATTTGTGAATGGATATTTTTAGATTTGATGATGGACACTAAAATGTCTACTCCCAGAATAAAATCATGTTTTTAGCTACTATATGGGGAAACAAAAAAAACAAGATATTGTTGACTGTTGTTTGTGATTTTGTTTACTTTAAAAAAAAAAGTCTGTATAGATAAAATTAATAAAATTATAAACAAAATCTTCTTTCCTGGATTAGACATTTTAGTGTATATCATAAAATCTAAAAATATTAAATGCAAAATCTGCAAGCAAAAATGGAGAGATATTATTATGCAGTTAGATTTAGACATTTACTAATATTAATAATGACGGAACATAATAATTATTACAAAATCGAAGAATGAGAGAATTTGTTTTAAAAAAAGCTTCGTCTCCTTTTCTTTATTTTTTTTTTGTTTTCAAAATCATTTTTGTTTGTTTGTCTTCATGCAGTGATAAGAGTAAGAAATCGAAATCAATCTTTAAGCCCAATTTTGGCGCTCGAGTCGTCGTCTTTGCTGCATTTCCCGGAGCTCCGGGACTTGGCTTGTTTCGTCGGCGGAGGAGATGAGGAGCGTATTGTTGTGGATTGCGGTGGCTGTGTGCTCGCAATGCTCAGTCGCGGCGGTGGTTCGGAGCGGATCTAGCGATGGATTTGGGATACCGAGAGATACCGAGACTGCGATATCGCTACTGGAGAATAAGCTGATGGCGTCTGAGGTTACCATGGTGCCTCTCACCTTGATTCAGGGAGCTGGCTCCAAAGGAGCTGGTACACACTCTCTCTCTCCCTGTCTTTCGTTGTTCTTATATGAGATTTCAGGAAATGCTTGATGTTCACACTTCGGTCTCGATTTCGGCTCTCTTAGTTGGAATTTGAAATTATGGAGTCTGATTTTGCTTTTTGCTAGATTTTGGTTCTCGTATCTCTTCCTTGTACCGATTGAGTTTCAGTATGAGAAAAAAAACTGCTAATACTTGAATGTGGAAAAACATCTGGCTTCGAATTTGTGCTTTAAGATTCATCGAATCGTTCTTATTGATGAAGAAGATTTGGTAGAACTCAGTCTCTTCACCTGAATGTCAATTTTTGTTCCTTCTCGGTTACCTGAACATTTGGCTCTTCGAATTTAAGATTCATTGATGAAAACGATTTGGTAGAACTCAGACTCCTCTCAGGAATACTTGAATGTTTTGATGATAACTAGTGTTTATTCAATTCTGAATTGCTGCAGTCTGCCTAGATGGGACACTACCTGGTTATCATCTAGATCGTGGTTTTGGTTCAGGTGCTAACAGTTGGCTTATCCAGCTTGAGGTATGTGCATTTACAGCTTATGTAAGCTTCACTTTTTGCTAGTTTAATAGTTTACAATGGAAGTTTCTGCTATTGAGTGCTGACTTAGAAACTAGATATATCAGTTTTTGAAACTCAATGGCTGGTGTAGGGTGGAGGATGGTGTAACAACCATAGGAGCTGTGTGTATCGCAAAACAAGTCGCCGTGGTTCCTCTAATTTCATGGAAAAAGCCTTGGCATTCACTGGAATATTGAGCAATAAACCTCAAGAGAATCCTGGTTTGTCCACAATATCATCATGAGTTTTGTACATGTGGTAATCCAGTTACTGTATCGATTCTGTTTTTCTGTTTGGGGCTTGCAGACTTCTTTAATTGGAACAGGATCAAGTTGCGCTACTGCGATGGTGCGTCTTTCGCGGGCGATAGTCAGGACGAGGTTAGTCAGAGACAAGAGTGTACTGTGGTTCATAATCTATGAAACCTAGGATTTTACTGGATTCTTTCTACTGTGCCCTGATTTTGTCTTATAATTTGCTACAATGGCTTGTTTCTAGAGTTCGCAAATTTTCTATCGAGGACAACGAATTTGGCAAGTGGCTATGGAAGAAATCCTGTCTTTAGGCATGCAGCAAGCAGACCAGGTCTTTGCATTTCATTGGGCCTATCAGTTTACTGAAATTTGTGGCAAGTGGTTTTTATCTTCTTATCTAATCACTTGCAAGTGAATATTCATCACAGGCTCTGCTTTCTGGATGCTCAGCCGGAGGATTAGCATCCATCCTGCACTGTGATGACTTCAGAGAACTATTACCTAGTTCTACAAAAGTAAAGTGCTTAAGTGATGCTGGAATGTTTCTGGACGCGTAAATCTCTTGAACTTGGCTTTTCTGTTAGGAGAAGTATTTTTCTATAGAAAAATATTCAAACTTGAAATGTTCTGATGGAAAATGCAGAGTGGATGTCTCTGGGGGCCACTCGCTCAGGAATATGTTCCAAGGTGTTGTTACAGTGCAGGTAATCTCAGATTCAAAGTTTTTTTTGAAACGTCACTAATATAAGTGCATACAACTTAACATTACCCTATGCTTATTGTAACTCACTTAATACTTTTCTCTGTTAATTTATAGAACCTCCAAAAGAACTTGTCCAGTACTTGTACAAACCATTTGGATCCTACTTCGGTACATCTCTTTTCCCTTTATAAATTATCATTGTTTCCTTAGCAATGTTTCCAGTAGACAAGGCTTGAGAGAATCTTTTTGACGTTATCCTTTGTGCCCTTTCTCTTTTCATCAGTGCTTCTTTCCCCAGAACTTGGTTTCAGACATCAAAACCCCAATGTTTCTTCTCAACACAGCATATGACGCGTGGCAGGTAATAATATTGTCTTTCATCTAGCGCACTGCTTCATCCGTCCACAGTGTTTGATCTTGAAAAAATATATATATATGAAATTTCTCTATCAGATCCAAGAGAGCTTAGCTCCTCCAACTGCTGACCCAGGCGGCATCTGGAAGGCATGCAAATCAGATCACTCGCATTGTAATTCATCACAGATCCAATTCTTCCAAGGTGAAATTTTTAATTCAAGTTTATTAGTTACCGTCACTCTTTCTACCCTATGCTGAGCCTGCACCATGTTGACTCTAATTCCTTTTTTTTTTCCTTACATCAAATAGAATTCAGGAATCAAATGTTGTTTGCCATAAATTCATTCTCTACATCCGACCAGAACGGTCTCTTCATAAACTCTTGTTTCGCGCATTGTCAGTCTGAAAGACAGGACACTTGGTATGCGCAAGATTCTCCCCAACTAGACGGAAAGGTAAGATTACCTCTCAAAACACCGTCCATATGGTTTATATCTCATTGTAGCAATCACAAGTTTGTTAAACTCTGCTCATAATTGTCTTTTTAACAGAGAGTGGCAGAGTCTGTAGGTGACTGGTACTTCGACCGAGTAAAAGATGTCAAAGACATTGACTGTCCTTACCCATGCGACACAACATGTCACAATCTGATTTTCGAGTGAGTAAAACTTTAAAACCCTATCTCTCTGATTCTTTCAAATCTATACAATTATTGCTTGAATATGCTTCCTTATTTATGCTAAACTTCCAAATCTGTAACATTCGTGTATCTCAAAAGAGAAGCAGAATCAGATAATAATTTATATTTGTGTGACTTCGTTTTCGACTGGAATAAGCTTTCTTTCGATGTTTCTTTTTTATCGATTTTGTTTTTCATATATATTCCTTGTGCAGTGTTAATCAAACAGCTCTAGAGATCTCAGCTTCTTCAAGGTTTTGTTTTCCTCTCCTTAGTGCCTCTCTGGTTCCTCTAGTGTTGACAAAACTCATGCTCAGATTCTTCGTTTAGTAGGTATAGAGTGAAACCTTATTCTTTCATACCTCATATTTTTCTCACCATTTGATTCAAATGTCGAATCTAGTTAGTGATAAAATCCATGTCATTACATAGAATAGAATATCAAAGAAAAGAAAAAGTAACAGAACACATTCCTTTATTCATTGGACTCTAATACAAAACTGATCATAAGCTCTGCTTTTGATAACAACAGTCTTAAACCTTCGTTCTGTTTTGAGAGGTTTATTAAGACTCTTCTATTTTGATCAATTTTAAGCAATTTTGCATGGAAACTTGAAAAATAAAATAAAGTGAAACAATTTTTATATATTTATTTATAAAACAGCTAATAAAATAGAACGGACAGAGTATACACAGTAATAAATGCATAATAAGAAAAAAAACAAATATACAAGGGACAAGTGCTAACAAGGGTACATTTTTGTTAATTATAAAAATTAAAAATTGGAATCAAGAGTAAACCCCAAGCCCCCAAAGGACAAATAAGACAGAGACATAAATGGAGGCATCCTCTTGCAGGGATCTTAAAATGTAATGTGGAAGGAAGATGCAGATAGATGGATGGATTCTGAGAGACGAAAAGGGGGATGGAGCAAAAGTCTATCCAGCCCTAAAATCCAGTCTGGAAACTGAAGCTACAACCTTACTGTGGGCGATGAACGTTTTAGACAATCTCGGAGTGGGTAAAGTCATATTCGAAAGTGACTCAAAGATTTTAGTGCAGACAATTCATAATCCCTCTCCCAATGGCCGACACTGAGGAGTTTCACTCGAGATGCACCCATGGAGATCACTGAAGCCTAGTTTCAGATTCTGTGGCAAACGTATGTGCTGATTCTATTGCTAAGAATGTCTCAGCACGTTTGGAAAATTGTATCCCGGCTTGGTTGCATCCAATGCTTGAAAGGGAGAAACATTGATTGTGTGACTTCATTTTCGATTGGAATAAGCTTTCTATCATTCTAATAGCTAGCTCATATGTGAAATTAGATCGTTCAATAATAGAATAGGCCCATGAAGAATCTGGAAGAGAAGCCTTGTGATAAAGAGGCCCATTTACACTGAAACAATAGTATTAGTCCCACATCGGTCAGGTAAAGAGAACAAGCTACGTTTATATATGGCTAGAGTCAACTACATGATTTTGAGAACACTCCTGTGTTGAAGACTGATGACATGCGACTTTTTCATGATAATGTAAGAAAATTTTCATATATATTTCATATATGTTTTTGTTTGGACAGATACTAAAGGCCTTGAGAACTCTTCGAGAACATTATTTCATAATTAAGTTTTTCGGCTTCGGGGACATGAACGCCAAGTTTAGTGAAGAACAAGTTCTACAACTGCGTAAGATGTACAATATCATGATCTGTGATATTCCTCCCCGGAATGAAGGTATTTTCTAAAAAACAATCAAACGACTTTTTTTTTTAGATTGTTTCTTTAATTTCAATCTAAATATTCTGTTTTTTTTGCAGATTATATTCAAAAGCCTTTTTATCTCCAACACAACCAATATCAGATCTCTGTGTCCCATACGCCTCTACCTGATTCGTCACCATTAGCGTTTTTCCCAGATGTTGTTTATGCGCGCAATGGCGATAATGATGTCGGTTCACTCATCTCTCGGCCCCAGTTTCCTCTGCCCCAACCGGAAGGTATATAATTTTGTTCTTATCACATGTATTCCACTCTTCGTTTTAAAAGTAAAAAAAACTCATATCTTTTGCAATTTTTTCTTTTCTATTTCAGAACCAAAAGTCAATAGAAAGCGCGATCTTGCGGATGTACGCATTATTCTAGAAGCAGTATTGCATGCAACAGATTTTACTCCACTTGGAAATATCCTCTTTATAACAGGTGATGCTGACTTTGCTACTCCCATGAATAGGATATTTCCAGGTGGGGTGAAATCTGTTGCGTGCAATACTTGTTCATTGGTTCGATTTTGATGGAATAATTATTTAAAAGTAACAATCCGGTCTGTTGTCGTTGTTGCAGCTCCGATGGTCGGAAAACATTTAACTTTGCTTAGATCTAAACCGTGGGTTTATCATCCTCTTGTTTAGACAGAGGGTTCTGAATAATAATAATTAAGTTCTTGAGCTCTTGCTAGTTATATTCAATTCTTAGATTTTTAGTAACACTTTTTGAAGGCTCAAAATCGCAATACACGACAACAGGATATAAGTTGCATTCCACAAAATTCATAATCAGACCCACCATTTTAAATCAAAGAAAGTTTCTAACTTTGTAGGGGAATAAATAAGCAAAGAGAAAACTTGGAATGCTTTTGTAGAGGTGGTCACATCACATACCCATGCCGGACATATCAGGGACATGGTTTTGAGTTTTCTCGTCTGTTGTTGTCAAAAGCAAAGAAACGCTGCGTTTTGGGACACAAAAGCCAAACATGAGATAAGTTGGTTAGTTTTCTTTCTAAAGGAGTAACAACGGTTGAGTGTTGGGACACTCTTTTACCTGGCAGCATCGGTTAAGGCGGTTTTGATAACCTTGACCGGGTCTACGATTCCAGCTTTTACCATATCCACATACAAACCTATTGCATTGCACCCAGAAAACAAAACCGTCAGACAAGTTGAGAGATTGATGATGTTTGCGTTTATTATAAGTTCTCAAAGACGCTACTACACTAACCTTTGGCAGCATCAAAACCAAAATTGCAATCGTCTTGCTCTAATAACTTGCCAACCACTAAAGAACCATCGTAACCGGCATTTGCAGCTATTGTTGATGCAAGAGACTACACATGATTCACAGCTTTTTGTCACGGCTTACAGTTTTGGACTGGGAGATTTTTTCATTTAAACAAGTTAGATGAGATCAAACCTTGAGAGCATTCTGAACACCTCTTCTTTGATCCTCGCTTTCAGTTTGAAGGTTGTCTAAAGCCTTTGTAGCATATAATAGATGCCTTGTTACACCGCTGCTCATGTAGCGTTTAAAGCATCAGTGACTCTGTCTTTTCTTTCTCCAACTTCAGATTCACTTGCCCCTCCCACCTAAATAATCAGCTACTTTGGCATGTAAAAAGAACACATTGATGGGTAACTGACTAACCTCGAAGACTGCAACACCACCTGAAAGTTTTGAGAGTCTCTCTTGCGTTTTCTCGTGCTATTTTCATTCGCTGACCGTAACTGTACACCATGAGAAGAAAAAGGATTGCTTCTACTGTATTCTAATGAGCAAAATTTGTATGATAAGGGATACGTAAGAAATAATCATATACCTTTGTTCAAAAAGAATCAGATCATAATTTAGGTAGTCATTACACAGAATAGAATATATTCAAAAAGAAAACATTCCTTTATTCATTGGACTCTAATACAAAACGTCCGAATCTCAAACACCGATCATGAGCTCTGCTTTTGATAACCTTTGTTCTGTTTTAAGAGGTCCCTTTTTTGAAATTCCAATTGTAACATCGCTTTATTTTTCACCTTTTTGTACCATATAATGAAGCGCACGCTAGAGTTACACATTACTTTTTTTGGCAATTGTTTTATTTTTTCAATTAAAATCGCGATTCTATTTTCGCAAAAATATTATTAATTCATGTGAATGGCTCTCTGAAGATTTTTCCAATTTCCATCATTCATGAAACAACTACTCTTATCATATTTATTTACAAACTCACAAAACAAAGTCTAATAAGCTCGTAAAACTCACCAACACGGCAACACCATTAAGTAAAAAAAATAACATCAAAAACCCTAAAACGGAGAAGAAGAAAGATAATTAAGAAGCTAAGCTTGCCGTGACGAAGAAGCTAAAGCTACCGCTTGTGCCCACACCTTCAATCTCGCCTTAACCTCCTTTGGATCATCACCTAAATTCAATAATTAACACATACTTAATTAGTATTAATTATTTCAGAGAAAAAAAGAAAGAAAGTATATTTGACTTATTATTACCGGGACTGGAGATGCGCCAGCTGGAGATCGGAGAGTTGCCGCCACTACTGGTCTGAGTATCAAAATTGGACCCAGAGATCCGACCCGGAACATCCAATTCGAACCCGAGATCTCTACAAGCCTTGGCTTCTCCTAATCCCATCCTCAACGACTTCTCTCCTCCTTTCGCCCTCGTTAACACCGTTAGTACCTCTCTCCCACCGCCGTCACTTTCTCCGTTTATTCCCTTTTTCTTCTTTTCCCTAGTTACCCTCCTCTGCCTCCGTAAATTACACTTGCTGCCATCTCTGTTACTCTCATTCGCAACTAACTCGCCGGAAACTTGAAGTTTTCTTCTCCGGCGAGTTGGAGTCACCGGGAGGGAGTAAAACCGAGGTGTCTCTTTGTCGGAATCAGACTCGCGAACGTTCTCCTTTCCTCCTCCTCCATCATCAGAAAATTCTCCGTCAGCCTCTGCTCCGTCGAAAGTCTCCGACTTGAAAACTGGCTGATTCTTCGTGGCTTCGTCTGAGCTTGTGCAAATAGACAGTCTCGACAGAGAATTTCGGATCTGGTGGAATCCAACATCATCAACTATTCTCTTATCGTGTGAAATCATCATCAAGCTCTCGTTAAATGCCATGAAAGAGGAAAATGACGTTTGGAGTGTCCACTATTCTCTTTTCGTTAATAATTATATGGTGTGAAACTGAGTCAACTCAGTGGGGTGATTTCATTTATACACAAGTCTCGGCTTTTGTGCTACTTACGCTTTTGCCCCTCTTTTTGTTTGAAAATTGCAATGGTTTATTGCTACTTTATTTTTGGGGGTAAATATCTGATTCACTTGTTGATCAACAGCATGCATTATGCTGATCTCAATGATGATAAATGACATCACTAACAAAAACTGTAGTATATTTTGGGATAAATATATCTAACTCCTTTTGTTGATTCTACCATTGTTAAGGTTTTAAATGGCAAACATAAAAGAATTGGATGAAATAAATTAATGTTAATGGATATAGATTAATGAAATATGAATAATTATCCTACCATTGTTCATTCTATTCTATTTTATAAAATAATTTACGAATGCTCAATTCCACCATATTTTATCCATACAATTATATATTCATTTGCACCCTAATAAACTACAAATCACGGTATTTACTTGGATACTCATTTTGTTTCACATGTTATTCTACAGTTTTTCATACAAATTAAGAAAATTTACAAAAAATAGATTTATCTCTTATTAATACACTAAATAATAGTTTTTAATTAATACATTAAAACAATAAAATTAAAATTGTTATTTTTGTGAAGTCAAAAGAGTATTAACTAAAAAAAGATTGGTCAAACTTTGCTATTTTCAATAGTAGCGTTACTTCTTTTTTTTTGTTCTCTGGGTCCTACACTCGTACTCAACGCGGAGCCTGAACGAAAAAAAAAAATCTACCTGAAAAGAAAGTAGATTTTAGTAATTACAACAAGTTAATTACTAAAATTAGTGATCCTTTTTTTTTTTTTTTTTTATCTCTTATCTTAATACGAGACTGATTTTATTCATACAATTTCCAAGTTTGTCGCTTTCAAACATTAAATAGTGATACGTGTACCCAAAGAGCGTGTTTTAAGCAGCTTGTAAATAGTGCTACGTGTATCCATGGACGGTCCTTCTCCCGTTTATGTCTTTACACTTTTCTCTACGTCACTCCTCTTTAGTTTCTCGCTCTCACTTCTTCGTGTGGAATCGATCTCACTCTCACCAAAAGAAAAACAATTACTAATTTACTACTTGACTTTCCCATTTTCATTTTATCAAAATCATGAGAAGAGATATAAACGTGTGTCAATCGATCGTGTAACTTTCATTAGGTCACCGTATGACTGGCCCTTATGATGTTTACTTATCCTTAAGAACTAAGTTTTTCTTAATATATATATTGAAAAATACTAATTTTGTAAGAAATTAAGAGCATCTCTAATGGGAGGCTCTTAAGTTTTTGAATGGGGTTCTTAACCCAAAAAAAAATAAAAAATTATGAACAGTGTAAGATTTGGTTTTTAAACAAGAGTTTTAAGAACATGATCAATGTTGGTTTTTAAAGAATCTCTTAGAATATTTTAATATTAAAATGTTTTGGTTACATGTAGAGAATGAGACAACCATCTTCTATTTAGGCAACCGAAGAGACAGTTTTTTTTATCACTGTTCACCATTTTAATATTAAAAAAAAACAGGTAAGAGACCCATTTTGGTCTTAGCCACGTGTCAATCCCTAATTCGCCAGATTTTTTTTTTGCCAAATTTTTTTTTTTTACTTTTTCTTAACTTTAACTTAAAATTTTTTTTTTTAACTTTTTTTAAAAAAAAAATTTTCTTAACTTCAACTTTAAAATTCTAAACTTTTTTTTACATATTAATGAATTAGAATCTTTACATATTAATTTTTTTTTAAGATTCTAAAATTCTAAATTTCTTCTTCCTGAAGCTTCGGCAATATTTTGTATGTTTTAAAATTCATGAAATGCAATATAATTTTGGTTTTATAAAATATAGTATGTTTATATTTTTTTACAAAATAAATTAAACTTAAAAAAATTAAATATAAAAAAATTAATTTTTTTTAAGAACTCCTAATGAGGTTCTACCATTGGAGGAACCAAAAATTAAAGATTCTTATAGAAGTTCTAAACTTTCATTTTATCAAAATTTATAAATAAAAAATTGGTAAGAACCATTGAGGATGCTCTAATAAATATATATTATAAGAGGAATTTTAGGCTGTTACTTGATGGTGGATTTGTTAGTAAAACATCCGAGCGACGCTGGCCGTTGGATCTTTTGATCAGTCTCGTTTTCAAATTCAAAGGCTCAAAGCCTAGTCACTCCCTAATGGGCCGGGCTCTAATTTTTAAAAAGGATTTGTGTCCCCTTCCAATATTTATGTTGTTTGTACAAACGTCACACAGTGCTAAAGCGTATAATTCAAACGACAGAGCATGTCGATTTGAAGACTCCTTTGGGACTCGTCTTTCTCTCCGACGATCTTCGTATAAAACTACTGCGGCGGGAAATCGTCTTTCAAATTCGCAGGATTCGGTCGAAATTCCTGTACGCCTGCGAGTCTAGAAGCTCGTCTTCCTCACCCTTGTTAATTTTGCCCCAAATTTTCATCTGAGCGAAGGAAATGGATTCGGATTCTGTGAAGGAGTTCATACGAAGGGAAGTTCCGGATTGGGACGATGAGGTGGTGGCGAAGGCCAGATTCAAGGCGTTTAGTGGGCAGAGATCCGATTGGGAACCCAAATTTCAGTTTTGGCGCGATTTGATCCTCAGAATTTCGCGTCACTTGGGAGTATTCATCATTGATCCTGTCCAGGTCTGGTCAATCGCTTTTGGTTCCAGAGGAAATTAGCAGAAAGAAGTGATTATGTATCGTTTTTTCTCTTGTTTCCAAAGGTGAAGAAGGCGTGGTTTGATCGAGGAGGAATGACGCCTTTATGCATTGATCATGTTCTGGTGAGTTCCTGCAATTAGTGGTGAAAGGGTTTTGTCTTCTTAGACTGTTTTTTCTTCTTCTTGAGATTGATTACGAGTTGCTCGTTATCTCTTTGTCATTTCCAGTTCTTGATGCATGATGAAGGTGATGTTGTGCGGATTAGCGAACTCGAAGATCCGGGTAGTGGGCGTATATCTCGTTTATTGAGGTCAGTGAGGAATTTGATGGCTCAACCTTCAGTGAAACCGGGAGAGATTCTCGAAAATAAACTTGTTATCGTCCCACTCTTGAAGGTGCGTCTGATTTTTCTCACTTTCAATGTTTTGTTTAGATACATGGATTATACTAGGTGAAAGAATTGTCTGTCTATTGAGTAAGCCTGTGGCTGATAGACGTTAAGTCGATGTGATGTCTAGGCGAAGGCGGCTGATGTGGTGAAACTTTTATCTGAGGGACACTGGACTTCTACTTGTGTTGTCACGCTGAACAAGTTCCGGAACTTGTGCGACGGCTCGAATGAGGCATCTGCTCTTTTGAGTCACTTGTCAGGGTGTGGAAAAGCGCATAAAATCTCTATTAATCGGGGAGAACTGATAGAGGTTGGTTCTTATCCGTCTTTTCTTTGGTCTTTTATCTGATGGAGATATATTTGTTAGTATCTATGGATTTTTAAATGTGCATGAGATATATCTGGTCTATAAAGATCCAAATATCTTCTTTGATGTCCGACAAGTTTCTTACTTAATTACACATTCCAGTGAAAAGGAAAAGAAAATGAAAGCGGCCAATTTGACAAGTTTCAGAAGTTAGACTCGGTTCAGGTCGAGATCTATTCATTGTGTCTGAATCCAACATACTTGTGCTCTGCAGGGTGTTAAAGTGTCCTTTTCAGAAGCCGCACTTCCCAGTATCTCAGCTTTAGACTGTGATATTCTGCACTTGCTGAGGACTACAGAAAAGCTTCAAGATCGACTTGAAGTGATGGACCACCGTTGTGAAATGTAACACCTTCTGATTCTTTATCTGTATCGAAATGGTTTAATTTTTTCTCGTACGTTAATCATAGCCTTGGAAACAATAATATAGCTTTAATTTTTCCATCGATGGTTAAATAGATTGAATTAAGAGCGTTTGACTTTTTTTCCCTTTTGTAGGTCAAGGATATCAGCGTTGGCATCTCTCAAGTCTGGACACAAGAAAGTTGCGCTAAGGCATGCAAGGGAATTGAAGCTGACGACTGAGAGCAGAGAAAAATGTACGTCGCTTCTGAACAGAGTAGAGGAAGTGTTGAACACTATAGCGGATTCCGAATCAACGCAAATGGTATTTTCAAACATTAAGAACCCCCATAGGTCGAGCTTATCACGTTTGGGCCTATGTAGTTGTATTAAATATGGATTTAGAAATATCTCTGTGTGTTTGGCAGGTCTCTGAAGCAATCAAAACTGGAGCTAGGGTTATGAAGGACATCAAGATCAATGCAGATGAAGTTCATGACTATTTGGAAGAAATTGAGGAAACTATTCAATCACAAAAGGAAGTCGAAAAAGCTCTTGGTGAGTGGTTTTTTTTTGTTTTTGTCATTTGAACATACCATACACGATTAATCCATGAACTTTTATGTTTACCTGGACTCTTTGTTGATGTGGCAGAATCAGATCCATATCCAGATATGGATGATGAAAATATCGAAGAACAATTAATGAAATTAGAGATGGAGCTTGAAAGCGAAAGTTCACAGGTCAGACCAACGACTTCAGATACTGCAGATGCACTGACTGAGATGTTCTCAGAGCTTAAAGTTGGCAATACAAAACAAACATTGGAGGAGCAAGCTACTGAACCAGTTCGGATGAAAGATAGCGGAAAAAAGATTCTTGAAGCAGCATAGTTGCGCAATGCATCTTCATTGTGGTGTGATCTCTTCTCTTGTTTTTGTACAATCAGTATCATATAAATAGAAAGGAACCGGGCAAAGCAAGTTCCATTGTATTTGTAAGCTATGTATCTTGTTGGGATTCAAGAAACAAAAGCTTCACTCTATTGTATAAT
Organism: Eutrema yunnanense; assembly: GCA_002933935.1. Classification (NCBI taxonomy): domain Eukaryota; kingdom Viridiplantae; phylum Streptophyta; class Magnoliopsida; order Brassicales; family Brassicaceae; genus Eutrema; species Eutrema yunnanense. The sequence goes on from PKML01015173.1 coordinate 346,749, forward strand.
CTCAGGAGCTTGTTCCATAAACAGAACGGAAGGTCAAATTATGATTTCGATCATTACGCTGGTGGTAGGTAATCAACAAATATTTCCAACATGTCGTATTTGTCATCAGTCGGAAACTAGTTCTCGAGATTATTATTAGCTCTTCTCCTTTATGTTACATGAACTAGAAAATCTGGCACTAAAAAATATAAACTTAAGCAGTTCCTTCCATGGTAATTTGTTCTGATGTTGTCGTGATCTTTTGGACCTGTATGATTCACCTTGAGATGGCTCCAGTGTTCTCACTACTTACTTGGAGAATACCAAGTCGGCGAATCAGCAGGTAACTATCATCACTGTCTATTTCATCTGCTCACAGTTTTTTTACCAGAGAGAATTCCTCCATCTGTTCTTGCATCATCTAGATTTGGAAAAGAGGTGGAGTTTGGTATTTGGTTAGGGAAAGCAGCACACGATGGCGGGACAGATTGGGGGAAACAGTTTTTCATTGGAGTGAAAAGAGCAGAGTTTTGCATTGGCATTAGTCCAGGATGGTCAAGAAACCTTAGCATATCTGCTGAATTACTAATACCTGGCAAGCCAGCTCCTAGAACAGGCGCGGGCAGAAACTGTGGTACGCCCATTGGCATACCTGTTGCTAGACCCATCTGAGAGTAATGCGGCCCCAAAGGCAACATCATTGCTGGTGTAACAAATCTGTTACCCATCGTAATCATCTGCCATCCAAGATTTACACAGTTTGGAACAAGAATCTTTACACCGAATTTGTTATTTGATGCGAGAAAATGTTGGAAGTAGTTGTATATTATACCTTAACTTGAAGTTGAAGGGTCGTCATATAATTGATTGCTTCATCCAACAATGATTCGTTGTCGTCCTATATGAGTAGTTGAGTATTTAGGGTAATGGTAGAATCTCCAGAATGATGAATAAATTAAAAAGTTGGTTCTTATGGACAAACCTTGTGAGAATTAGGTAGTAGATCCTGCAAAGTACGCATTCTCTTGTTGATATCGTTTCTTTCCTTCTGTTTTGGAATACCAATGAATGAATCAGATTCAGATTATACTATTTTGCTTTGTAGTTTAATGAGATTACTTACTCTTTCATGTGAGTTATAAAGCTCTTTGCTTCGTCTTCTCTTGACCGAAGCTTTCCTTGTTTTTGCAGGAACTCGTGGTCTTGAATCATCATCTAGACACTGCGTTGAGACAAAAAAAGCTTTTTTCAGACAAGAACTAGCAGATAAATTCAGACCAACAAAATCTGTGAATCAATCAATCCTCTTACACTGCTTAGATACGTCGATCCTTCACTGTCTTCAGTAAAATCTGTGGAGTCAAAGCTGGATTCGACCGACCTTTCAGCAACCACAGATTGCTCATCGGGAGGTATAAACTCGATATTTTGTCGGTTCTCATAATCAACCACAATCCTTTTTGATGAAGAAGCTTTCAAAGTCTGAATCAAAGTTGATTCATCAACATGTTTATTATTGCTTTCCAAGATGTTTGTTTCATAGGCAGCAACAACATGATTTTCTGGAACAACCTGTGAGTCTCCAAGATTCTTGATGAAGCCACCACTAGTAGCATCATGGATACTCTTCTTGAAATCCTCGTTATACTCGGCCTCGTACAAATCCATGATCGATAATGTACGTTGATTCTGCAGAGAAAAGCCGTTGGATCTTTGGCTCTTTGCAAGAATCTGCCCATTCTCAAACACAAGCTCCAAATACACTTTATCGGTTAACCTGCAACAACAATCGCTTGGTAAGAACATCATCATCTACATACATATATATATATATGTGTGTGTATTAATGTGAATCAAGAACTTAATTTGGTCTGAAGGTTGATGATGGAGAAGTCATCTTTGTCAATTGTTGAATGATCCAAAAGGCATTTTCTTCGTTTGGAAGAGTAAGTGAAAAGCTATCTTTCTTTTGTTGATCAACTTCAGTGTCTTTGTAGCTCTTATATATCGCTATCGTTTATTTTTGAGTATTTGCAACAAATGATATTAAATAAAAGCAAAATTAAGTCTTCTTTTTGATCATTACTATTCACATTACAAAATACTATCTCACCCTCATCTATTCCAACTAATTACTTTTGTTTTCTTTCTTTCTCCTCCATTGTTCCACGCGAAGAAGAAAGAAGAAGAAGAAGAAGAAGAAAAAGAGGAAGAACGAAAGAAGAAATCGGAGGCGAGGACGGCGGTGGCGGCGAAAAAGGCTCCGATGGAGGCGACACCGGTGAGAAGAAGAAGAAGAAGAAGAAGAAGAAGAACGGGGAAGAAGAAGAAGAAAGAAAAGAAGCCGACGTCGGCGACGGAAGCAAGGACGGCTACACCGATGAAAAAGAACCCGACGGAGACGACGCCGGTGACGCCGGTGATATGAACAGTGTCGCCGGATTATCATATGATAACTGAATTAACACAATAATCTATGATATGATAATTGGTTTAACATGTCAATTTCATAAAAATGAACATGATAACTGGGGTTAACATGACAATGTTAACGATATTAATTATATGTTAACGATGTTAACGATGATAACTGAGTTAACATGATAATGTTAACGATGTTAAAAATGATAATTGGGTTAACATGACAATGTTAACGATATTAACAATGATAACTGGATTAACATGACAATGTTAACGATGATAATAATATGTTTTCTGGATATGAATAGTGGTCGTAAATGAACAGTGTTGCCGTGAAATGAACAGTATCGCCGGATGACATTTTTGTGATTGTTAAAAAAGCAAAGGATATTTTGGGTTTTCTCTTTCTCCTCACCTAATTTTCAAATCAACTTCTAATTTTTTGGTCAACCTTTAATATTCACCTAAATAACCCTTTATTTTTCCCTTTTTTTTTAATTATTATGATTTATTTCAACAACTATTTCCTTATTTATATTTGTTCTCAGGTGCAATTAATCTCTCAGTACAGTTCATTTGGACAGTCGAATCTTAGCATCTCTTCGTTTTTATTAAAAAAGAAAAAAAAGATTATTCATGATACTGTAAAAACGAAGGCAAAAAAAACCGATCAAAACCTAACCATATTCTATATATAACACAATCGGTTGAAGTTTTTCTCAACCCGAACGGTTCGATTTTGTTCGGTTTAAAATCGAACCAAACCGATAAACCAATGTATTTTTTATAATTATTTAATTAATAATATTAAAAATATAAACACATTTCTTGGATTCATATAAGAGATGAATAAACATTGGCTTGTATACATATAAGAGATGAATAAACATTTTAGTGGCATGAGAGAGATAAAATTATGAATTTTTTTGTTTTTTTTATTTTGATTAAGTGAGATAATTTCAGTTTGGTTTTAGATTTTAAAGGAATGCGTTTTTTATGGCTTCGTTTTGTTTACGTTTCGTTAGGATTCTTGTTTTTATAAATTAAATTTTTTTAAACCGAACTAATACCAAACCAAATTATAACTAAACTAAACCGAACAAAACTAAACCCAAACCGAATCAAACTTATTTTGGTTGAGTTCGACTAAAGTTTTATTCAATCCGAATCAACCGAACCGAACCGAACCCGAAATTAAACTGAAATGTCTATCCTTATCATAAAATACAATCTGATACTATGAGCTAAAAATTTAAATACATCAGTCGGATAGACAAATATCTTTTGTAAACATCAATGGAAACAACGAAATTTCGTTTAAAAAAAAATAGAGAGAGAAAGAACGGGCCAAAAAGCCCACGTGGTTGTGTGAAGAACCTTCATAGAGGTTAGAGTTAGGACAATGGTGAATGGGGCTGGGCCCACCACAAAATATTAATGGGACCCACGTGTAGTTTTGGCAGCATTCTCCTCAAAAAAGGAAAAAAAAAGTAAGGGCGTGAAGTTCACGTGAAAGCCACGTGACACATAGTCCCTTTGTTTTTTGTTTGTTCCCTTTTGCACTGTATTTAGACATTTGTCCTCCATAACAACTCTTGCATTTTTTTTATTTTTTTTCATTTATACATTTTGCCAATCTTGTTGTTGTATAATGCCTCATCTTGTCTTAACATGATTTTCTTGGTTTTTTAGCTATAATGAATGAATTGTTATTACCTTTTTATTTTCCAAGATACACTTTTCCATTACATATTTGTAGTTATATGTACATTTTAACTTAATTCTTACAGTTTTTCAGTTTAATTTCCCAAATATACACTTTTTTGCCTACAAATTTACATAATGCATTTAGTACAATAATGTTGTTAATCCGAGCAATGAGAAATCTCAAAATGTAACAAAATACTATGTACATTAGTTTGAGCAACCAAAAAAAAAACACGGTTAAGCAAGAGAAGATATGACAGTCAAGATCGCGTGTGGAAGGTTTTTATGAAAACGATTCATAGACGAGATTGTATATATTTGGCATTTGGTTCATAATCTTCGATTACTATGAAAATGCTATTGAATCTGTAGTCTAATTTTCAATTCGCATAAACGAGACACTATCGTGGCCCATTTTATATATTGATTGATTAAGCAGGGATCACTAAAGTACTAGTATTTCATTAGACTTGTATCAAATTACAGTTTTGCATATACAACACAAATTAAACCGAGTAAATAACATTCTGATCTAAACCACTAGCTACTTCAACAGTTTTATTCAAATTTCTTTCATTAATCCGGCACCATAAAACATATTCTCAATTGGTGAGAAAATATGAAATATTTATTGTCAAATTGATCAAAACATTATCGTGCTAAATTTACATTATAGTGTGAAAACTAGTTGAAGGTGACACCTCTAACAGTAAAAATAAAATAATAATATCATGTCCGATTTGTTTTTACAATCATGCAATTTAGCACTCAAGATAAACTTTTAATTTTATCTTGATTAGTGGAAATTGAAACTTTTAATTTTCAAATTAAAACGTGAGTTGAGTGGAAAATTTACATTATGTGTGAAAACTCGTTGAACAAGACAATTCTAGCGGTCAAAAAGATAGGATACTATATTTGATTTACTTTTACAATTATGCAATTAAGCATCAGTTTTTTTTAAAGTGTAGTCCTAATTTATAAACTTTAAGGTACGTGTTTTAGTGTATCCAAGAAAAATTTAGAGAAATATCCTAAAATAGCACAAATTTTATTTTATTTTTGTTTTAAAATTAGCACCTTAAATTTAAAATTCCGAAAATAACACAAATAATTATGTAAAATATCCAAAATAAATTTAAAATAAAATTAAACATTATATTTGGGTTCACTATTTCCAATTTAGGGTTTAGTTTTTTCCCATTAAAAAATGATTTTATGTCATTTTAATAGAGAAATACCCTCAAATAGCACAAAAAATATTTTTTGTCCCAAAACTAGCACCCTAAATTTAAAATACTAAAAATAGCACAATTAATTATTTTAAAATACTTATTTACCAAAAATAAATTTAACATAGAATTAAACATTATGTTTGGGTTCACTATTTCCAATTTAGGGTTTAATTTTTTCCCATTAGGAAATGATTATAAGTCATTTTTATATTAAATTTGTGCTAATATTATCAAAATTGGTGCTATATTTGTGATTTTCACCCTTGGGTGCTAAATTTGGGAACTTTTAGTTTTTTTGTGCTATTTTGTAGAATTGCCCATTTTAATATTATCAAAATTTGTGTTATTATTGTTATTTTCAACTAATGATGTTAAGTTTGAAACAAAAATTAAAAAGTGTGCTATTTTGGTCTATTGCCCAAAAATTAATTACAGTGACCAAAAAAAAAAAAATTTACTTAGTTGTGTGTGAAAATTGTACCTTATACCATATACGTTAATGGCTTTTGAGAGACAACATATGCAACTAAATCCCACAAATTTGTAAGTGGATCAAAGTTGCTCACAAGAAACCTGCCCAAAATTGGAGAGGTAAGCACCAAACACAAAAGGCATGGCATAAATGGAGACTGAATAGCCTCATTCCGAAGCTTACTATATAGCCATAATTCCCATTTAACCAAATTAGATTAACAACAAGAAAAACTAATGTACAAGAGTGATCAACTGAAACATGTGAAACAAGCAACATCAACTTGTATGATTCATTGAACAATACGATTACTCCCACTCTAAGCTATCAATCTTATTTTAGCAAAGATAGCAACATAGTAAACGCATACTAAATTAACAATAGCAATTAGATATCTGTATGAAAATTGAGAGAAGAGTAGAGCAAATATGTTTCAGGTACCTAATCTTGAGTTTCTCCCAGTTCACGAATCTCTGATCTTGCAAGATCATAAAGCAAACGTTAAGATCAATATTAGAGTGTAAAATGATTGAAAAATCCCAAAACTTCCTCAAAGGATACCGAATTTCATAATCAGTTTCCCATTCTAATCCGTCTAGGCGTATAGATCAAATCACATTGGTACAATTTAGGGTTTTCCACTATGTTGGATCGAGAAAGGAGTTTAAGCTACTTGAGTTTCAAGCTCGTTCATGGTGAGATATATGGAAGCTTATTATTTTGATATTCATTCTTGTGGTGTGACCAGTGTCCGTACAATCATGGTGAAGAACACGAACATTTAATAAGTATGGAAACAAATTGAGGAATACCTTAAAATACCACTAAAATAAGCTTTTGTTCCAAAATATTATCACTAGTTTTATTTTTCCAAAATTACCAATAAATGATTTTTTCCAAGAATACCACAAACACTAAAAATGAGTTTTGAAGGTTTATAATTTAAATATTTGGATTTATGATTTATTTTTGAGGATTTAGGGTTTAATTTTGAGGGTTTAAAGTTTAATATTAGTTTTGTGGTAATTTTGGGAAAATCAATTTTTGTGGTATTTTAGAAAATAAAACTAGTGGTAGTAATTTTGGAACAAAAACTTATTTCGTGGTATTTTTGAGAATTGCCCAAAAAAATTAGTAATATCTAAGATTTGATAGAGTTTAAGCAATATTACGGATGTTTAAAAAGCTTCTTAACGACTCTGTATTTGTAATATTATTAACAAATAGATGAAAAATTATTGGATCATTGGGCCCTTAATTGGCTTATGAACAGAGTCGAGTGTGCTAATGTCTCTAATAATATGCATGCATATTTACTATACTTTTGTTTCCCTTCTAATAAAGCAAATACGAAAAAGAACTAAAACTATGTAATATGTAGGGGGGGGGGAGGGGGGGCAATCTAATCCGATCCAACTCAATCTAATCCAAAAAACTTCAATTAGTTTAAATATGAGTTTCTATAAAAACTTATTTGGATCTAATAATTTTTATTAATTTGGATTTGGGTTATTTGGATTGATCTTTAGATAACTAAAAAACTCAAATCTTGTTTTTACATATATTATTGATATAGTATATGCATTAATAAACATAAATTTGGGTTTGAGTTATTTGGATTGGTTTTTAGAATAATGTTTTTGTTTTATTTCTTGATTTTATATTTTATAATATCAAAGATAATGGTTTTGTTTTCTTTCTAGATTTTATAAATTATTTTATTTATTACAATTGGCGTTAAAATTTTATTTTATATGTTATTATAATTTTTAAAGTTTTATAAACATTCAAAAACCAAACCTAATACAAGATCTAAACAACTCAAATAAAATTAGATATAAATTTATTTTGATCAAATTATTTATGATTCAAACAACTTAAACCTGATCTAAAACTTTTGATCCAAATTTTATGTAGATCGAATTTAATCAAATAATTCTCAAACCAAATAACACAAACCCAACACAAAACCTAAAAAATCCAACTCAAAACTTGGATTGGCCACCCCTAGTAATATGCATCGAAAAAAATCAAATGTCATTTGGAAGGGAAATGACGTCATTAGGAGAGTCCAGATTAAAGGGGAACATAATGTTGTTACACAGCCACACATATCTTTTTTTTAATCATGTTTTAAGATTTGGGAATTATTAATAATACAAAAAAGCCCAAATCAATCACGGGCTTAGTGCGTAATCTAAAATCCAAATAATAGTTGAAATAAAATATAGTATCAATAGTTCTATAAAAAGGCACGCACGTAACACCTCAATATTAACACGCACGCACACACCCCGTATCTTTGCTTTATCGAGTTTCATGCATTCATATACATTAATGTATTAAGCTTCAACAAGCTTAAATATAAAATATATATACTTATGAAAAATTAAAGAACATAACTAATACCTCCCTAGATAGCCCTCCTTAGACTACTTTACACACCGAATCTAAATCTTCCTCTGTTTTGTAAACTTTGAATTGTGATTAAAGGAAATCGATATACCTTTTTTTTTTTCTCTCTCTCTTTTTTTGTTGTTGTTGTTGGGGCGAACTAATAAAGTCATCGTAAACAGGCACTATATCACTTGTAATCGAAAATTAACATTTTGGAATCGTTCATTGTGATATTAACACAACTTTTCTAAATAGAGTCTTAGATGAAGATTCATTAACCAAATAAGATATAAATCTTCTATCGTGGATGATTGACCTAGTTAAACAAAAACTTACGGGAGAAAGTTGAGTTTTTGTTGTGTAAATCTGAACCATTACGCCTGTGAATTACGGGAGAAAGTTGAGTTTTTTTTTATTTTTGATTAGTTCGGTTATTAATTTTTTTTTATCAAAATTAACCGAAAATACAGTTTGATTTGGTTAGCGGTTCGTTTGGGTATTTCAAATTTTACCGAAACTAACCAAAATTTTCGGGTTTTGTGTTGAAATTCGGTTAAAATCGGATAATTTTGGTTTTATTTGGTTTTGTTTGTTTATTCGGTTCAGAATTTTATATATATTTTCATAAATTTTGGTATAGTTCGATATAAGTTGGTTTGATAAAAAAACATAAAAACTCGAAGAATTGATCGGTTCGACTGAACCGATAACTGATTCTAATTTTGAAAGATGTTGATCGGTTTGGATGATCCAAACCGAGAAAAAAAACAAAAACTGAAAAGTTCAGTTCGGGTTAGTTCGATTCAATTCGTTCGATTCAGTTCGCTCAGCTCGGTTAAAATTCCCATGCATATGAACCATAAAGACAAGGTAATTACTGTAAAGTATTCACATATTTTTTGGGCCTATGACCGTAGTTTTTATTTTCTATCAATTGAGAAAAAAGTAGCATAAGACTAACAAATATTAATTGTTTTTGGTTCTTTATCGATGATAATTTCTCATTATTTATAATGGTAAGTGGTAACAGTATAAATCTTCCTTTAACACACAACAAAAAAAAACAGTAGAAATCTTCACTGTAAATAAATTTAAAGAATTTATTTAAAACAAGAGCAAACGTATTATATAATCCTTTAAAAACAAAAAGAGTAAACGTATTTCCTTATGATAAAATGATAAAACACCATTTATTGGAAAAGAAAAGACGGAGTAGCTTTTAAGTCATTCATTCATCACACGTCAGACGAATTATTAAGACTAATTAAGTATAACTACATTTACCGATTAAGAATCACAGAATTTTCTTTTGGTAAAGTGAATCACAGAATTGAATGGTTTTAACTATGTAAGAAGTTGTTTAAAGAATGAGAAAGACGGTTTGATAAATTCTGGCTTCGAACCTACAACTATATAGAGAATAGAGTAGTGGTAACAAAAAATCCCTCTCCATATGTATATTTTATTTATGTAATAATTGGTCTTGCATGTTGCTATGGTCAACTTTGTGACAAACAAAAAAAAAAAAGCAAAAAACGAGAAAAATGGAATGAGTTGGCAAGCAATAGATGCTACAAAGAGTCACGAGACATGCAATCATCCTAATTTGAAGCCACCCCATGATTTTACTGACAAGCAAACACATTGCAGTAAAGTCGAGTTATCATAATTTGCGATAAAACATAAAAGTAAATATTTTGTTTTACAAAAAGTGAGTGGAAAATTCTCTTACAACTTAATGATTTATAAAAGGACCAGACATTATCATTAAATCTTGAAACTAAAAAACTATGAGTGCCTTGAAATCTGAGAGTCACTATTTTCTTTTGAAATTAGTTTCTATGTATATATATACTTGTTGTTATCTATGGGTCGAAAACTTTGTTCTATAAATCTCGATTCTACATTTTCTTATATTGTTTTATTTGTTATAAAAATATTATTTAATTTGCTTAAAATTGATAGAATAACTTTATTCTACAGATATCTTTTGATATTATTATTATTATTATTTTTTAATATGAAGTAATCTCATATTTATGGAGAAGTTCAGACTAATTTCTATGGAGAGTGATACCGTCGAGTAGCCTACTCCCGGGTTATCTTAATGGGCCTAGACCACTACAAGAAAACATCCCGATTTCCGACCAGATTTCCGACCAATTTAAAATGGTCGGGAAATTCCGACCATTTTCCGACCACATTCCGATTAAAAAAAACCGGTCGGAAATTGGTCGGTAATTCCCGACCATTTTAAATTGGTCGGAAATCTGGTCGGAAATCCCGACGGATTTCCGACGTACTAGAGACTGAGTAAAAAGCGTCGGAAATTAGTCGGTATTACGGAGCATTTTCCGACTATTTTCCGACGAGATATATACGTTAATATATCCGTTGCATTTGCCGTTTATATCCGTTGGCGAAAATCAGTACGGTCGGAAATTGGTCGGAATTTAGTCTGGAATTTCCGACCAGTCAGGAATCCGACTAAATTCCGACGAAATATTTACGTTAATCTGCCCGTTGCACTAGCCGTTTGAATTTTTTTAGATTGGTCGGAAATAGGTCGGAAATCGGCGGAAATTTTAATTATAAATACAACACCACCCTCATTCACAATTTACACCAAAAAAAAATGTCTTCTTCAAATCCAAACACTAGAGATTATTTTCGATCGTGGATGGATAGACCACGGCAAGATCCAGCGACGAATTTACTGACGGATGAGTATGCACAAGGTGTTGAGGAATTCATGACATTTGCGACAAACAATAGCATGACGTCGGAATACGGTAAATTGTATTTTCCTTGTCCTAAATGTCGGAATCATAGATTAGTCTCTGTTGGGGAAGTATGGAAGCATCTTTATAGGAATGGGTTAATGCCGAGTTATAAGATTTGGTATACGCATGGAGAAACTGATGCAATGGTGCAACATCATTGTAGTGGTTTTAATTATTCGGGTAGAATAGAGGAACCAACACCGGAAGTTGATGCAAACGTTCAGATGGTGAATGATGCGTATCGCGAAAACGTAGCATCGTATGTTCCGGATGGTATTAGAATAGAGGAACCTAATTTAGAAGCTCGGAAGTTTTTTGATATGCTAGATGCAGCTAAGCATCCACTATACGCCGGATGTAGAGAGGGAATATCGCCTTTATCAACTGCAAGCAGGTTGATGACAATAAAGACCGATTTCAACTTGGCAGAGGATTGTGTGGATGCGATAGCTGATTTTGTGAAAGATATTTTACCTGAAGATAATCTCTCACCGGCTTCATACTACGAGGTTCAGAAACTTGTAGCTGGTCTTGGATTGCCGTATCAGATGATAGATGTGTGCATCGACAATTGTATGATATACTGGAGAAAGGACGAAAACCGTCGCAAGTGTCGTTTTTGTGGGAAACCTCGGTATCAGGAAACGGGTGGAAGAGTACCAGTTCCACATAAACGGATGTGGTATTTGTCGTTATCAGATAGGTTGAAGAGGTTATATCAATCCGAGCGCACGGCAGGAGCTATGAGATGGCATGCAGAACATAACTCATATGGAGAGATTGCGCATCCTTCAGATGCAGAAGCGTGGAAACATTTTCAAGAGGTGTATCCTAGTTTTGCGGCTGAGCCACGTAACGTATACCTCGGGTTATCTACAGATGGATTCAACCCTTTTGGGAAACATGGGAGGCAATATTCATTGTGGCCAGTAATCGTCACACCTTACAATTTGCCGCCTAGTTTGTGCATGAAACGAGAGTTTTTGTTCCTCACGATTCTTGTCCCCGGACCGGAGCATCCTAAGAGATCCCTTGATATTTTCTTGCAGCCATTAATTTATGAGTTGAAAATGTTATGGAAAGATGGTGTTCAAGCGTTCGATGTTTCTCTCCAACATAATTTCACGATGCGTGCGGTACTTATGTGGACCATAAGTGATTTTCCAGCATTTGGTATGCTATCTGAATGGTCGACTCATGGAAGGTTGGCGTGCCCGTATTGTCAAGATAACACTGATACGTTCCAATTGAAGCACGGTCGAAAGACTTCTTGGTTCGATTGTCATCGACGATTTCTGCCGCATGATCATCCATATCGTCGAAGCACGACATTGTTTAAGAAGAACAAAAAAGTATTTGATGGTCCACCTCCTGAGCCGGATGGGAATAACATCATCACTCAGTTGAGAGATTTTGGTGCTGAGAAGACGGTTACATGTGGTGGTAATGGTTATTTTCCCGTAGATGGTTGTGGCGACTACCACAATTGGAACAAGAGGAGTATTTTTTGGGATTTACCATATTGGAAGAACCATCTGCTGCGCCATAATCTAGATGTCATGCACATTGAAAAAAACTTTTTTGACAACATCATGAATACTGTTCTAAATGTGCAAGGGAAGACGAAAGATAATTTGAAGGC
>PKML01015173.1:370644-394176 GCA_002933935.1 Eutrema yunnanense
AAAAAAAAAAAAAAAAAAGAGTAAAAGAAAATGTATATACAAAAAAATGAAGGGGACAGAAAATGGCGTAGAGAAAAGTTTGAAGAAGAAAGAAAAAAAGTGATCAGGAATGGTGATGGTAATGGTAGGGATGGTGGGGAACATATCTCTTCTTTATCTTTTCCCCTTGTTTTCTTCTCTCTCTCTTTATAACATGTTTAGAGTTTCTTTTGGTTCAAGCTAAATCTATTTTTTTTTGCTTCTGTACCAAACGGTATCATCGCAATTAATGTCGGTTAGCATGATAAATGAATGTTTCAGGTTCAAAACATTTGTATTAACGACATGTATATGCTTAATTTTGGCTTATTGATAACGATAACTTTTTATATAGAGTCATCAGGATCGTTTCAAAAGATTTAGAAGTTCTGTATCGTTTTTTTTTATGTGATGCTTGTTTATATATATAAATAAGTCTTAATTTCTATACATATTCCAAAAGAAACAAATATTAATAATAATTTTTGAACTAAAAGACATCGATGTATAATATGGTTTAATGGTGAAATAAATTTGGACACCGTAAATTTCGGGGTTAAAATCCTCCAATTATAAAAAAAGAAAACAAGGAGTTGGTAATTAATTAATCATCTTGAGTGATTAATGTAGAAGAGGAGGCGACAAAGAGAAGAGACACGTGGAAAAAGGCACGTGACATGGGGAATGTGAAAATGTGTGTCGCGATGGTGGTTTTAGGGGCATTGTGTCTGCATTTTCTCGTGCTTGCAAAAAATATGTTTTCAAGTGTGAGTGAGGAGAATTGTGACGTCTCCTTAAGTCCTTAATTAAGTCCATAGGAGAAGCATCTTTCATTAGCTCCTCTCTTTAAGGTTACGCATTCATTACTCATCATGCTTCCCCTCTTCTCTCTTTTTTCTCTAATTTTTGTTTTCCCTTTTTTTTTGTTTGGTTGGACTTGACTATATGCTTTATGTTAAGATAAAGTAACAATCAAAGAAATTGAGGAGTATAACTCAAAGCGACGTGGATTAGAAGAATCATGGGAAGCTCAAACTCTTGTCATGCTTGGATACGATGGAGTCCACGTAGACAATTTTGTTTTTTTGTCATGCTTTAAAAACAAAACATTATTAGAGAGTTAATGACGTAAATGAGACGTGTTTATTAGCAGTTGATTATTTCATTAAACAAACATTTAGACTACTTTTTATGCTAAGAAAAAAAAACATTGTTTTTTGTAAATAAGTGTCTCGCGGTTATATAAAAACCATTAGTTATGGAAAAAATGGTGTTTGTCGAACCCACGAATGCATCAATGCGCGTCACGATAATTTCATGCATTGAACTTGATTTAATTAGGACGGAAAATTAAGTAAACTATGGTTTTTTGTTCTATTTTTGTCCAAGAAATAATGTTCCTATCCGGTTAGAACATGTATCTCTTGACTACGTTCATCTAACTCCTTAAATCTAGGCGTTGCATTTTCATTTTTTAAAATTAATATGATATCTATATATGAAACCATGCCAGTTTAACAAGCGCTTAAAGGAGTACTAATCCTTTTGATTTCATCATTAATTTTAATCTGCTTAAAGGCTGCTCAACTAGTATTTCAATTGAGTTTTCGTTCTTGTTAAAGCTGATGATGGCTCTGTAAAGAAAACTTTCTTTCTTTCTTTCTATCTGATGCAACCATTAACAAAAAAAAAAAAGATATGTATGAAGCTACAAAAACCAACAACTGTGTATCTTAGTCATTTATATCTGGCTCCACATATTATATAATATTATTTAAGAAGACATTTAAAAAAATAAACTTTGTTTTGTAAGTTATTATTATATATTTTACATTAAAAAGTTATATATTATTTAATTTTTAATTATTTTTAATATTATATATTTTAAAATAATTTAAAAATATATATTGAAAATTTTGCTATATTTTTTACTATAATTTATTATATTTTATTTGAATATATATCAAAACAAAAGTTGAAAAATATTTTACTAATTTTATAAAAAGTTAGTTTGTCTAACCACAAAAACTAGAGTAATTTAACGGTGCATATTAGAGTTATGTTTTCAAGATTATAAGTTTTTGCGGATTAACCCGAATCATATTTTAGTTCACTTTGAAACGGGTTAAATAGACAAATTATTATAAATTGACAGCTTTATCTATAATAATTAGTTAGTTATATTGTAAAATTCAGATAAAAATAATTTTCTTAAATTTCAAAACAAATTCTTAAAAAAAATTACTCTGCGCTATAATTAGCGCGTATTAAATCCTAATTTTAATTAAATAACTAAAAATACACCACTAATATATATTTCCTCTGTTTTTTATTAATATTTTTTAAAAAATTTCATACATATTAAAAAAACACATTAAAATTTGATTATAAAAATATAATTTTTTGTGATTAACAGTTTTCTATGACTTTAAATCAATAGTTATTCAATAAACTTAATTATTTTTAAAAAAATTTACAATTTATCATCATTAATTAATAAAAAAATATATAAAAAAAAACTTTTTTAAAAAATTATCTTTTTGAAACCATTTGTTTCTTCTAAAACATCTCCTAATAAAAAAATAGAGGGAGTATATTTTTACTCTGAAATAATACAAATTTTAATTAGAACACACCCGGCAAAAAAAACCGAGCACAAAGTCAAAACCAACACTTTGACCAACTGTCTACATGACACGTGGATCTGTCTGCTACATCAACAACATCTTTAACCACACTGTCTCATCATTCCACCATCTCCATTTCTATTTATATAAAAAACAAAATATCACCAAAGACCATATCAATCTCATCAATTCTTCTTCTTCTTCGAACAATATATTTTATTATTAAAAAAAATCCTCCTCTATATATACACACACACGTTCAAATCATTAATCACCTGTTTAAACAAAATCATAGAGAGAGAGATAGAGAAATAGTAAAAAAAAAAGTTATGGGAAGAGGGAGAAGCTCATCGTCTTCATCGATAGAAAGCAGCTGCAAAAGCAACCCATTCGGTGTCTCTTCGAGTAATACTCGGAACCTAAGCACGGACCTGAGGCTCGGACTCAGCTTCGGATCATCTTCCGGACAATATTACAACGGCGGAGAAAATCATGAATACGGAGTCGTTGCGGCTGATCAAGAAATGATCATGGAAGAAGAAGACCAAAACGAGTGTAATAGCCTCGGAAGCTTCTACGTGAAGGTGAACATGGAAGGAGTTCCTATCGGAAGAAAGATCGATCTTTTGTCTCTTAATGGTTACCATGATTTGATCACAACTCTCGATTACATGTTCAACGCCTCAATCCTTTGTAAGTATATCTACACACACATATGTATTTATCTTTGCATGTAGACCAAAACCCATTTTATAGTTTTCGTTAAGAGAGATTCGTATTTGTTATACCGAAGTAAGAAAATATTATATACATATCGTTTTATTTTGTCTCTTTTGAAATTCTATCTATACAGTTATATCTCTTTGCATGTAGACCCATATACTGTTTCTACTATTTTCATTAAAGAGAGATTCGTATATGAACAAGAAGAGTGAGACTGTAGTAAACTGAAACAGGGGCTGAAGAAGATGAGATGTGTAGTGAGAAGAGTCACGTGCTAACGTACGCAGACAAGGAAGGTGACTGGATGATGGTTGGAGATGTTCCTTGGGAGTAAGTGCTTTTCGTATTTAATTTTTTATTTCGAGTTTAAACACTTTTATTTATTTATTTATACTAATGACATAATGATGTAGATTATCTAATGGGGCTTAAATTGATTATTCTATAGGATGTTCTTGTCTAGCGTGAGAAGACTGAAGATTTCAAGAGCTTATCATCACTACTGATGATTTTTTTTTTTTGTTTTATTAAAAAAGAAGCAAAGATGGAATCTAGGATTGACCAATACAGTGGGAGTAGTTTTGTCATGATGTAAATCACTTGTCGGAGATTTATTCAAAATTTTGTTTCTAGTTTATTACGTTCTATTATTATTATTCGGTTGTAACTTGTAACGAGGGACAAAAATTCAAACCCTTTCTTAAGAAAGTTTATGTTTTTTTTGTTGTTGTTTAGTTATTTTAGTTTTAGAAAAAAATTAGCTTAAAAAATACCAAAACCAATTTGTATAGAATTGGTATAATATTGATTTCGGATTTTAATCAAATTTAACTTTCGTTTATTAAGAAGGAAAAAAATTTCAGTTGAGTTTATCTGGTTAGTTTGAGTTCAATTATCATTTTCGCGAGTCAATTCGAGTTTTTTTTTTTGGGATTTAACACCTCAAGTTGGAGTTTCGTAAATTTGTTCTTCTTTTGGAAATTGTGATAAAAAAAATGATTGTCAAGAAAACAAAAATTGAATTTCAAATGACTTTGTCGGCGATATTACACTTGTTCTGCTCACCAAAGCATGAAAAAAGCCCATACAAAAAAAAAACAAAAGAACAAAAAACGAAAAAAACCTCTTAAGCCACTCAGATTATTTTCCTCACTGCACACAAATTTACAAGAACAACTGCAAAAAGAAAGAAAGAAGCGAAAGCATCACTTTTGAAAAACGGAAACCTCAGAGGAAAATTGGAAGGAAAATTGAAGAGGTTTCTTCACAATCAAGCAAACTGTGTTTTTTTTCCCTTACATCTTCAAAACTTGAGTAACTTACCAAGAAAGCAACCATGGTGATTTACGTAAACCGTTTGATTCCTCCAGTTTATTCTCTGATAACCCAAAACAATCGGAGCTATGCTCCGGGAAGATGCTCTCTTTAAAAGAATCACAAGTAATTTCCGGCGAAACCCACTGTGAATAGCCTCTAACATTCGAGCATTTCCATGGAGATCTCTTCGAATTCTTCTTCATTGTAAGAGTAACATTAAGGAAACATATATTCTTAAACTCATCTCCTTCTATACCTTCAAGAAGACCCGCAACACCGATATCTTCGCCATTAACATTCTCAATCGTGATTTTCTCGATAGCCGGAAGTGCTTTAGGATCAAAATTTTCATCAGGATGTTCACCGTACTTACCCGTGAATCTAATGGCTTTCTGCACGTTATCGAGCTTCACGTTCGATATGTGAACGTTTCTGACATAGCCGCCTCTTCCCGGAGAAGTCTTGATTCTGATTCCGGTATTCGAGTTGAATAAATGTAAGTCTTTGATATAGATTTCAGATACACCTCCTGACATTTCGCTTCCGATCGCTATTCCTGAGCTCGAAGTAGTTTGACCCGTCAAGCGATTGATCTTGATCTTGGAGCTCGGTCTTGCGTAGGATATTCCGTACTCATCCCATCCGCTTTTTATCGATACTAAATCATCTCCGGTAACTATGTAACAATCCTCTATGCAAACATTAGTTGATGAGTCTGCAATAAGAAAAAATTCCCAAAGATAATAAGGGAAATATCCAATTTGATAGCTGTAGAGACAAGAAAGTTTAAGCCATAAAGTAGCAATAGTTTGTGTTTTTTTTTTTTGAACAGCGTTTGCTAAATTTGATAAGAGAAACAAATTTGTTGTCTCAAGATATAAACTTTTAGATCCGAATTTCAAGAATGCTGAGACCTTTTGAAGAATAATTTGTGATATATCGATTCTACTGAGTAAAGGTTTGCAATGAAACTCACCTGGATCAACTCCGTCTGTATTCGGAGATTCAAGAGGAGCCAAGATTGTGAGATTCTTTACAATAACATCTCTGTTTAGACAAAAACTCAATATCAGAACACAAGAGGGAAACTTTACCTGAAATAAAATCGCATTAGATAAGTTAGACTGACCTGCAATAAACAGGATGGATGTTCCAAAATGGCGAATTCAAGAATGTGAGGTTGGAGATGATCAGTCCAGTAGAGTTCATGAGCTCAACAAGATGAGGTCTTGTATAGTTTAGCTCTCCATTTCTAAACCAATCCCACCATATGCTGCCTTGACCATCAATTGTCCCGTTTTCGCCTATAATTACAGTATCATCAGACGACTAACATCATCTGTTAGAAAACGAATCATCCATATAAACTGCTATATTATTACCTGTTATGACAACATCTGTGAGATTCTGACCATATATAAGACTCCTATGCCTTCTACCTGGCAATTCTCTTCCTCGTCCATATGATGGTAATGGATCAACCACAGGCCAATTCTCCGAGATCTGAGAAGAAATACGTGATCAGATTTTATTAGAATAACAAAAATGTATGCTTGTAAAGATTCAAAAAGGCAGAGACTTACCGTTGACCCGAGAATCGTTGCACCCTTGTCTAGCCATAACGTTAGGTGACTGATAAGGTTGAAACTCCCGGTTAGCCACTGGCCAGCGGGAACAAAAAGCTTGGCACCTCCTTTATCAGAGAAAGAATTGAGGTAGAACAAAGCATTCTGAAAGGCTTTCGTGTTTAGAGTGACGCCATCTCCAACCGCTCCAAACTCTGTAATCGATACGCTGTGCGGCCGGTGAAGGCTCACTGAATTGGAATATTCACAATGCAGGCTTCCTCCAACACCACACCAAGCACCATATAACGCCTGTACCAGGAGCACATACAGGAGCTGCAAAACCAACATTTCTCAAGTCTCAATCTTTTAAGAAACTCTGATAACACATGAACAATGGAGGGAGAGTTAGGTGAGAGACACATTTCACCTCTAAAACTTAACAAAGAGCAAATCAGGAAGAAAGATAAAATCTTTGAACAGTAAGAAGATTGATTTCTAAAGAAAATTCTCCACTTTTTGTTGAACATTGTGATCCTATAGATGATATTCACAAGTGTCTCAGTAGGACAATGGAAACGCAGTTAGGTGAGTGCCACATTTCACGTCTATAAGCTAGCAAACATCAAATGAGGATGAAAGATGAAATCTTGAACAGTAATCTAGGAAAAATTCTCAAAATTTAACCAGATTTCAGATCTCAAAGACAAGATATGTTAACCAGAGATTTGAGAGACAGGGCACTGGAGTTTGAGTGAGTTATGTCCAAAGAAAAGAGGAAGAAAGAGGATATTGTTAAAACTTACAAGGAAAGATCTCTTCATATGAATAAAAGATCTGTGATCTCCTTGAGCTCCAGAAACCTAAATCCTGACAGCAAACTGAGTATCTTTTACTTGGACTCCTTCTCTCTCTCTCACACAGACTGTAAGAAAAAGAAAAGAAAAGAAAAAATCAAATCTTTGAAATCAATTTCTCTCTCTCTCATGGGGCTTTGATTGTAGCAAGTTGCAAAGATTGATTAGATGGGTCAGTGATGAAAGGAAACTGGGGAACCCACAGTGGACAAAAAAATCATTGAAAGCGACCGTTTGTGCCCGCCAAAATTCAAGCAGTAGGTCCATCTTCTACCTTCTCCGTACCAGATGCCATCACCATTACCTCCTTCCCGTACGAAAATGGCGAAACCGGGGATAACATCTAATTAAAGACTTTAAAGCAAAATTAAAGAGGAAGAAGAACAACATTCGATGAAATCTAGTGATACCTTATTTGATGTTCTGTTAGAAAGAGACAGAGAGGGTCACAGAGACAAAGCCAGAAAGAAAGCCAGACAGAGAGAGAGAGAGAGAGAGAGAGAGTGAGAGAGTGAAAGAGAGAGTGAGAGAGTGAAAGAGAGAGTGAGAGAGACCAGTCTGTAAATGAACACACTTGAGGAATCAAAATTTTGTTTTTCCTTTTTCTTTTTTTGAATCAGCGGATTTTCATGTGATCCAAACTCAAAGAATAATATTAGTATAAAAGAAATTGACCTCAAAATCCACAAAGAAGATTGATTGATTCTATAGGAAGAAGTTTTTTTGTTTGAAAAGTTCTGTAATTTATTTACTTCTTATGGGTTGGTTCATCAGTAAATTATCACGACACGAAACGGTGACGTTTCTACTTGAAAAAATAGAAGAAGAAGATGATGGATCACGTGACACGTGTCGCAGATCTCTTTACGAAGTGAGAATTGACTGCGCTATAAACTAATTTACCTTTAGGTGAACTAATTTATTTCTTTGACCCAAATTAACAAATTTTCAATAATTTTTTAGTGTAGTTGAAAAAAAAAAAACAAACGCAGTGAATAAAATTCAGACGTGCTTCGATACATGTGCTAGAGAAACATTTAAATAAACATAAAACTAAAGAGGATTTTATAGTTCCAACATTTTTTTTTTGTTTTTTAATGCCATTTGAAAGTAAATATAGGACTATGACTTAACTTCTACGAAAAATCACAATATTTTTCGATTTACAGAAAATTACTATTAACATCGTCTTGATTAGGCCTGGCCATTCGGATACCCGTTCGAATTCGGGTCGGGTCTTTCGGGTATCGGGTCTTTTTGGTATTGAGTTGAAGGACCCATTCAGGTATTTATAAAATTCGGTTCGGGTTCGGTTCGGGTATTTTCGGGTCAGTTTCGGGTACCCAGAATATAGGAAAAAACTAAAAAAATGCTAAATTTGAATAAAATTTGGTTAAATTTTGACAAATATAATTAAGAATTTTCAAATTTTTTTTTATTATTTTAGATATTTCGGTTATTTCGGTCTAACAATAATTGATATTTTTGGATTTTATAATTATAATTTTGGGTAATTGGGTTATATCAAGTCTAAATATAATTAATATTTTGGGTATATACTTATATTTCGGGTATTTTGGGTACCATTCGATTCTCGGTTCGGTTCGGGTTCGGTTTCGGTTCTTCTGGTATTGGAGTCTAGGATCCGTTCGGGTATTTTGTCGGTTTCGGGTTCGGTTCGGTTCCCTTTTTCCGGGTCGGGTTCGGTTCGGTTCTTCGGTTCTCGGGTTCGGTTGAGACCTGGTGGTAAAATGTTCAAAAGTTTTTGTGGAATTAAGGATTTTTTCGAAATATTTATCTACTAGTGTGAGGGTCACCAATGGAGGAGAGGGTAACTATTATTGAAAAGCCGTCTTCTCCTCTTCCTTAAAATTGGTGTGCTGGAACTGTCAAGGGTTAGGAAATCCCGAGACAGTCCGGCGACTTCAAGAGATCCGTAAGAGGGTGGATCCTGATATTATCTTTCTCTCGGAAACAAAAAACCCTGACGCTTTCGTACTTAAAAAGACAGAGAGCCTGCACTACTCTAACCATGCTCTGGTATCTCCTGTTGGACACGGCAGTGGAGGAATGATTTTATTATGGAAGAATGAAATTAATCTGGAAGTTATCTCTTCATGTACCAATTTCGTTGATACCCGCATTGTGTTTGAAGGCAAAATCTTTTATTCTACGTTTGTTTATGGAAATCCAATCCATGGGCTGAGAAAGCAAACTTGGAACTACCTAATTGACCTAGCCTCGATCAGAAACGCCCCATGGTTTCTCTCTGGGGACTTCAACGATATTCTAGATAATACAGAGAAGGAAGGAGGACCAGCCAGGTCAGAAGGATCATTCAATGATTTCCGAACTTTCTTCTCGGAGGGTGATCTCTTCGATCTAAATCATACAGGAGAAGCTCTATCATGGAGAGGAGTCAGAAACAACCACAATGTCAAATGCCGGCTGGATAGAGCTATCTCAAATAGTGCCTGGGCGGAGGAATTCCCATCTGGGAGGTGTGAATACCTCAGATTTGAAGGCTCTGATCATCGCCCTATAATAACATACTTTGATCCAAGAAGGAAAAAAAGGAAAGGGCTCTTTAGATATGACATGAGACTGAAAGAGAATGAAGAGGTAAAAACCTTAATATCTAAAGCATGGGCTGAAGGCCGAGACTTCAAAGTTAAGCAAAGAATAGATCATTGCCGCTATGCTATCATTCTCTGGAACAGACAGCAACAGAGAAACAGTAACGTAGCCATTGAGAAGCTAAAACAAGAGTTGGAAGAGGCCATGGTAAGCTCTATCCCAAACGAGATGTTATTACAGAAGATCAAAGAGGACCTAAAGAGTGCATACATAGCTGAGGAAGCGTATTGGAAACAAAGAAGCCGCCAACTATGGTTAAATCTAGGAGATAAGAATACATGCTTCTTCCATGCCTCAACAAGGAAGAGAAAAGCTATCAACAAGTTTACAATGATTGAAAATAAAGAAGGACAAGCTGTGTTTGAAGAAGATCATATAGCTTCAGTCATCATTGACTATTTCCAGGATATCTTTGCGTCTGAAGCATCCCCTTCAGTAACCAAGGAAAGGATTATTGATTCTGCCTTAAAACCTGTCATAACCGAGGAAGCAAATCAAGTCCTTATAAGCGATCCATCCCCAGAAGAAATTAAAGCAGCCTTGTTCTCTATTCATCCTGATAAAGCACCTGGGCCCGATGGCTTCTATGCTTGCTTCTTTCAATCCAATTGGGATATTGTGGGGAAGGAGATCATCAGTGAAGTCCAAGACTTCTTCGTAACAGGCAACCTGCCAAGAACAGTTAACGAAACTCATATTAGACTTATCCCAAAAATTCATGGGCCAAAGAAAGTGGCAGATTTCAGACCTTTAGCTCTCTGCAATGTCTACTTTAAGATTATCTCAAAGCTCCTCTCTCGCAGGCTTCAGCCCCTCCTTGAAGACATCATATCGGAAAACCAGTCAGCCTTTGTCCCTAAAAGAGCAATTTCAGACAATGTGTTGATAACACATGAGGTTCTCCACTTTCTGAAAATTTCAAAGGCAAAAGTTAAGTGCTCAATGGCAGTGAAGACGGATATGAGTAAAGCGTATGACCGCCTGGAATGGGATTTTATCAGAGGAGTTCTAGGAAGAATGGGATTTCATGACCGATGGATCCACTGGATTATGCAGTGTGTAACATCAGTGACTTACACTTTCCTGATTAATGGTGCCCCTCGAGGGTTTGTCAAACCAAGCCGTGGAATCCGCCAAGGGGATCCTCTCTCCCCGTACCTTTTCATCTTATGCAGTGAAGTTTTGTCAGGGCTGTGCAACCAAGCTCAGGAAAATGGGAAGCTACACGGCATTAGAGTTGCAAGAGGCAGTCCTCGTGTTAATCATCTTCTGTTTGCTGACGACACTATGTTTTTCTGCAAAGCAAACACCAAGAGTTGCAATGAGCTTCAGAGCATAATCTCAAAGTACTCTCTAGTGTCAGGGCAGAGGATCAACTTCCAAAAATCATCCATCACCTTCTCCCAGAAAACTCCCGAAGGCAAGAAAACCCAAATGAAACAGATTCTAAAGATTGTTAATGAAGGGGGAGTGGGAAAGTACCTTGGACTTCCTGAACTTTTTGGCCGAAAGAAGAGGGATTTATTCACTTCCATAGTGGATAAAATCAAACAAAAGTCTGTGAGCTGGTCTACAAAACTCCTATCGGCTGCTGGAAAACTTACCTTACTCAGAAGTGTTTTAGCTTCCATGACATCGTATGCAATGACCTGCTTTAAGCTCCCTCAATCACTTTGCAAGCGAATACAATCAGCCTACACCAGATTCTGGTGGGATTCTTCTCCTGACATTCAAAAGATCAGCTGGGTAGCTTGGGATAAAATGGCAAAACCAAAGAATATGGGGGGATTGGGATTCAAGGATATAAACAACTTCAATGATGCCTTACTGGCTAAACTGAGCTGGAGACTTCTAAAGTTTCCAAATAGCTTACTAGCCAGAGTTCTGTTTGGTAAATACTGCAATAGTTCCTCCTTCCTGGATTGTCAAGTGCCTTCAAATACTTCGCATGGCTGGAGAAGCATTATGTCAGGCCGAGAGTTACTAGTAAAGCAACTCGGATGGGCTGTAGGAAATGGATCATCCATCAAGGTGTGGTCTGAGCCATGGCTATCCTCTAGTGAGAAAAGGCAGCCCATGGGACCTGCCCCCGAAGCTCTGCAAAACATGTTAGTGAGTGACTTGCTGCATCCACAAACTAGAGAATGGGACCCATCATCCATAGAGTTGGCTATCCCGCACTTTAAACAGCAAATTATGACACCACAACCTAGTAAGTTGGGTGCGTCAGATCAGAGAATTTGGCTTAGACATCCATCAGGAGAGTATACTACAAAGTCAGGATATTATGCAGCTTCGGAAGACCAGGAAGTCCCTAATAACCTGGTGATCCCATCAGTGGATTGGAGATCCCAAGTGTGGAATGTTCAAGTGTCCCCTAAGATAAAGCTCTTCATTTGGAAAGCCCTCCAAGGTGCAGTTCCTGTGGGGGAACAACTTATCTCAAGACAGCTCCCAATAAATCCGAAATGCTGTAGATGTGATGAATTGGAAGCCATTACTCACCTCTTATTCCACTGCCAGTTTGCCCGTGATGTCTGGGAAAATGCACCGCTGGATACAACGATTGATTTGTCCCAAGTTGGAGATGTAAACTCAGGTCTGCTGCTGGTCCGAGAACGATTCTCCCTCCCACCTGTGGGACTTGGAAGAGGACTATTATATCCGTGGATCATTTGGGCGCTATGGACATCCAGAAACCAGAAAATCTTCAATGATAGGACCTTCTCGATCGAAGACACAATCCTCAGAGCTGTCCAAGATGCAAGAGAGTGGTCCTTGGCTCAAGACAAACCCAAGATCACGTCGGCTTCGAAGCAGACGTGTCAATTCAAAAATCCCAATCATCCTGAAGATGGGACCATTATTAGCTGCACTGATGCAGCTTGGAAGGCTGATTCAAAATCAGCAGGATTAGGCTGGACTTTCGAGAGCAGCCCAAATCAAACTTCCGACTTTTCTACAGCCTGCTCCAATGTAGCGTCGGCCCTTATGGCGGAGGCGTTGGCGGTGAGGGCGGCTCTTATCAATGCTGTAGCTTTGAACCACAACAATCTGATCATCTATTCGGACTCGCAGATCCTGATCCGTTTAATCAACTCAGGATCCTCGCTATCGGAGCTTCACGGAATCCTTGCTGATCTAGCTCTGCTAAGGCCTCTGTTTGGCTCAATTAAATTTTATTTTATTCATAGACAGGCCAATAGTAGGGCTGATTCCCTAGCCAAACGGGCTTTCAAATTTCTCTGTAATGACTTAAGTGCTTCCTTTTAATGAAGAATGAGTTGACCCAAAAAAAAAAAAAACTATTATTGAAATCATAAACTTATGAGTATTCCGAAATTAGAGAGAATTAATAAGACAGACAGACAGAGTAATGAGACGTGTTGTTGTCTATAATAAAACAATACAACACCCATAATTACTATACTTAATTATTCCTTTTAAGAGATCACCAAACATACCATCATGGACCGGATTATCAGGTTAAGTACCCAACTTACGCATTCTTTTTTTTTCCTGATATAATGTATTAGATATATAATTACAAAATTTAATTAAAGGACATAAATAAATTTTAATTAAAGGACATAAATAAGTAACCCAGCTTACGCATTTTTAATTTTTATCACTCATCAGATTTTCATTAAAAATAGAGCTTTATGGTGAATATTCACACAACAAGAGAAAGACAAAAGCAAAGCTTATTGAATAATATTAATAGCTATGGTCAATAGATCAAATCTAATGAGTTATCGTTAGTTATGCATCAAAATCAAACCAAACCAAAACCGAACCGAAATCTAATTATAATCCAAACTTGGACAATTAATGTCGAAGCTTGACCTTATCAGGGAGAACCCATTCCTTGGCGATTTCTGCGCAGCTGCTGAAATTCTCAAGAATGGTAGCTCTGAAATTTCGCATGTTCTAACAGTTTTACACTGTCTTTCGATATCTACCTTCGAGGAATGGCGCAACGTGAGATTAGAGTCGAAAGCTTTAGGTTATTTATATAGCCAAGATAAAAAAACTCGACAGATTAAAGTTGCGGGCTGATCCGGGGATGTCGAATAGTGAGAAGAGTAGTGGTGCTACATCTACGTACCAGTGCAAAAAATGCAGGAGAGTTGTGTTGCTGCAAGAGCAAGTGATGGATCATACTCCAAGTGAGGCTGATCTAGAGTTCGATGCCATGTTTGCAAACATGAAGGGAGATGTTCACAACAAGAATCCTGGTGGCCAGCAGCAGCAGTCTACTTCTGTATTCGTGAGTGGAAGATGATGTGTCGGAAGGGAAGTTAATGTGTCCTAATTGTAAAGCAAGACTTGGAAGCTTTGATTGGTCGGGAAGTTATTGTAGCTGCGGAAGCAAGATTGTTCCGGCGTTTCAACTTCAGTTGAGCCGCGTCGATGTTATCACTGTCAAGTATAGTCCGGGCATATGGTTATTCGGTTCGGTTTGGTTCGGTTATTTCGGGTTTTGGGATACGTTCGGTTATGTCTTTTACTATCCATTCGGTTAGTAACAGCTTTCGGTTCGGTATGGATAACAAAATTAATAACCGTATAGTTTCGGTTAACCGAAATATTTATGTTATTTTCGGTTAAATTTCGGTTAAATTTCGGAAATATTTCGATTATTACAGTTAACTATCGGTTATTTCGGTCAACTTGTGCATAATAACCGATCGAAGAAGAAGATGAGGAAGAAGAAATGAGTCTCCAAAGTGGGTCTCAAAGCTATTTCTTATTTCTCAATTGATCGTCTCAGTTTTTTTCTTTTCTTGTTCTTTTTTCCAACAGTTTGTTTGAATCAGAAACATATCTTTATTGTCTATAGTGCAATCACAATTTAAAAACGAAAAAAAAAACTCAAATAGTTTTTTTTGTCACAATATCAAATCAAAGCACAATGCACTTGAGAGAGTTTTTACAAGACAGACGTAAATTTAATTGAATTGAACCAAAACATGATGAACACTCAGTAACTCCTGCCCCAATAGGTCCACTTTTTAGCAGGCTTTCCTGAAGCAAAGCAGAGAGTGCCTGTACAAACAAAAAAAACATACATGCTTAACTAATGACAATAACAATGACGGGCAACGAAGTATATATGATCACAGTTTCTCAAGAGAGAATAAAAGGTTCCGATTCTGACCTTCAGGGAGTTCTGGCTGTTCAAATGGAGAACAAAGAGTTTTAGCTGCTCCAGTTTCACCTTTAGTACGTGCCTTAACATCCCTCTCCACTTCCTACAAAGAATTTGATTTTCTAAATTGCATTCTTTCACAGTAAAAGCTGGAATGACAAGAGTTTTTGGTATTAACACACCTCTTCATCGCACCAGGGAGCTAATATGAGTTTCTTTTTGTTGAGAGCTTCGATAAACTCATCCCAAGTCTTAATTTCTTGAACACATGCCTCCCTCTTTTGCTTCGCCACTTCATACATGTTTTGCTGGATCTTCTCAAGCAGCTTCTTAACATGTTCGACTAAGCTACCTCTTGGGATATCTTCCTTAACTCCGTTGTCACGTCTCACAGTTCTGACCTATGGTGGTGCAAAACAAAACAAAATGAGATCCGTTTAGCCACATTACAAATTTACATATTTAAACCAAAAATCAGAAGACAGTATAAAGCAGGCACTTCA
Source organism: Eutrema yunnanense (assembly GCA_002933935.1). Lineage (NCBI taxonomy): Eukaryota > Viridiplantae > Streptophyta > Magnoliopsida > Brassicales > Brassicaceae > Eutrema > Eutrema yunnanense. Next base: position 386,044 of record PKML01015173.1, read on the forward strand.
TTACTACATAGCGAAGAAATAAAGGAGATATTCAACGGATAAGCAAGACTGACCTGATCATTTTCCAGATCTCTGGGTCCAATCTCAATTCTCAATGGAACACCCTTCATTTCCCAGTTTGAATACTTCCATCCAGGAGAGTAGTTGTCCCTTAAATCTTCTTCCGCACGGATACCGGCTTCAGACAAGGCAGATACAGTAGCAATACAAGCATCAAAAATTCCTTGGGTATTGGCATCTTTGTAGGGCACAGGGATCACAACAACTTGCACAGATGCGACTTTAGGAGGGAGTATCAGGCCTTTGTCATCTCCATGAGTCATAATCATCACTCCAATCTATACAAAGTATGAAATTGAAAAGTTAACAGTTATAGAACACGAGAAAAAATAATCCAAGTAATTCAAGTATTTACCGTCCTGGTACTGTAGGCCCAAGAATTCTGCCACACCATTGCTGTCTCTCCTTTCTCATTCTCATAGTTGATCTCAAACATCTTTGCAAAGTTTTGTCCCAAACAATGAGAGGTTGCACCTTGTACACCACGACCGGTGTTTGGAATGAAAGCCTATAAATTCAAAGTTATAATTCATTAAGAGTGAATCCACTAGGGGGGGATATTAAAAACTCTGAAACAAAACAGAACGATTACATACCTCAACACTTGTAGTGTAAAGTCCCCCAGCAAACTTCTCATTTTCACTCTTCATACCTTTTACAACTGGGACTGCGAGATACTCTTCATATATGCGACGGTAAAGCTCCAAAATTTGAAGGACCTGAGAACAGTAGCAGCAGTACAATGAAAGGATTTCTCGTAAATGATGTTGAGGTGCTAAATAACTTACCCTTGTTTGCAACAAAAAAAGGGGAGAGATTGAATCACATGCAAAAGTTTAAGTTCACCTACCTCTTCATCTGCTTCTTCTTTCGTGGCGAAAGCAGTGTGCCCTTCCTGCCAGAGGAATTCACGGCTCCTGCAATTAAACATGTTAGGCAATTAGGTTATGGCAAGCAAACTTCTCTGTCAAAAGTTTAAATTCACCACGAGCCCAATATTTACAGCAGAAACAATGACTAGTTCAAGAAAAAAGCATTAAAAAAGATGTACAGAAAAACTAGAAAGAAGTATATGACAATTAAATACCGGATAAATGGGGTAGGGTTGCTGAACTCCCATCTAACAACATTGCACCACTGGTTAAGCTTCAAAGGCAAGTCACGGTGCCCCCTTATCCACTTGCTGTAGTAAGGGTACATCACTGTCTCACTAGTTGGACGAATAGCAATTGGGACTTCCAAGTCAGATTTACCCGACCTTGTAACCCAAGCAACCTAAACATACATTCAAACCTGTTAAACCAAGGCCTCTTTTGTTACAAAGACAAGTGCTTTAGATTTAGGATATACACACCTCTGGGGCAAATCCCTCGATGTGATCCTTCTCCTTCTCCAGGACACCAGGAGATACAAACAGAGGGAAATAGCAATTCTTGACCTTCATTTTCTTGATTTCCGCATCAAAGAAACTCTAGAAAAGGGAGTATGAAAATCAATGAACAAAAAATGAGCGAACTTTTTATCTCCCACTCTTGATTCCACTTCCTATAATGTGGATAAATAACATGAAGATACTCACTTGCATAATCTCCCAAATGGCCATTGACCATGGCCTAAGGATATAACATCCAGAGATATCGTAGTATTCAATCATCTCGTGTTTACAAACCTAGACAGAAACAAAAAGCAGATGTCAAACCTGCTTGGAACAAAAACAATGTTGAAGCGATCACGACATAAAACAGAAAATGCTGGAAAGATACTGAGTATAAACAAACCTCAGAATACCATTCCCCGAAATTCTCATCTTTCTTAACGCTGAGTCCGAGACCTGTTTCCTTCTTGACTTCCTTCTTCTTTTTGCCACTGGGACCAGCCTTTTCAACCTTCTCCTTCTTTCCACTTGGACCAGCCATTTCAAAACTTTTCTTTCTGAATGCATTAACAACAAAAGAAATACGTTTATAATAAAAGTTATGAAATCAAAGTTATCACCAGCAAGTTAACGGATTAGTAAAACCTAAGCACTAATCGAAAGCTACTTCAAGATCTGCAAATCGATTGAGACTATAAATTATTCCTCAACGAAATCGAAATACTGTCCACTGACAGAGTAAACAATCTGGAACAGAAACAAAGCCAGCCAAAACAGGAAAGTCGAAACGAAATCGTTGAAACTCAAATCTACGGAACAAGAAGAACCACTAAAATAAAATAGATTAAACTAAAGACATCCAAGGGGAACGAAGCGAGTGTTGATGATTACGTCGAGACCATTCAGACAACAGATTCCCCGAGATTCCCAAAGAATTGAATCCAAATCTCAATCAATTCAAAGAGCAAACAGAAAACATTCGAGAGTAAGAGAAGAAGAAGCTAACCAATTCACCGACGGCGGAGACAAACACAGCAAAGATAAGAAGAAAGCGAATTTAAGGAAAAACGTTACAACTTGCAAACCTTTGACTCAATTAGCGAACTTTGGTACTGAAATACCTCCATCTTTTGGTCAATAAGTCAACGCTAAATGCATTAAGTATACTATAGTAATGGAGAGAAGATGGATTTATATTCTAGTCCCGTTTCACAGACGATCTATTGGCAACTTGAATAATGGTTAGGTCATGAAAAAGCTATTTTAATCGTGAGTAATCCTACATGTCATATAATAATCGAGAAACGAATTATTGAAGGGGAAAATTCACAGACCATTCAGGTTTTGATTGAATGAAAGATTCCATATATCTGTTCATTTTAGTGTCAACTCTCTAACAAAAGCAAAAACCTTAAAAAACACATTTTTTTTTCTCAAACAAAAGCAAGAAGCCAACACTGTTTCACATGAAACCCAATTCGTCTGCAAAGCAAAATTTAAAAAAAAAAAAGTTTTTTTTTTGAAATTATTGAAGAAAAAGAAAAGGAGAGAAGATCCAATCTATTCATTTGATGGGGTTTGGGTGAGATTTCGAGAGAGAGTGGGTGTGTGACTGTGAAAAGTTGAGAACTTTTTTTTTGTTTAGAGAAAGAAAGCTCAGAGCTTTACGAAGATGGAGGCGAAGCAGATGAGGTTCCTTACTCACCAAGCTTTCTTCTCCTCCGTTCGATCAGGTGACATCAATCAACTGGAAGAATTAGTCGATAAGTTAACTGTAAAAAACCTCGAAACCAATCTGCAACCAGCTCTCGGAGATGCACTACTTTTGTCGAGCAAGAAATGCCCTCTCACGTCGCCGGCGGAGAGGCTCCGAGATCAGATCTGATTTGTCAGCTAGGATTTCCGCGAGACTATAAATTATTCTCAATGAAATCGAAATACTGTCCACTGATGGAGTAAACAAAACAAAACCGGCCAAAACAGGAAAGTCGAAACGAAATCGTTGAAACTCAAAGCTACTGAACAAGAAGAATCACTAAAATAAAGTAGATGATTACGTCGAGACCAGATTTCCAGTTTTGATACTAGTCAAGTAGCAATCTTTCGACTTTTATAGCCACAATTTTGTCACAAAAGTTAGCGACTTTACAGTTTCTAACACAGAGTTTAACATCTTAACTAAACATTTTGGATCAATTACAATTCACCGACTTATGATCTTATCAAGGAATCCAAAAAAAAGTAGCAAACTTTCGACTTTTATAAAAACAATTTTGTCATAAACTTGGCGACATTACAGTTTCTAACACAAAGTTTAGCATCTTAACTAATACATTTTGGATCAATTACAATTCAACGACTCATAAAGGAACCCCAAAAAAAGTAGCAAACTTTCGACTTTTATAGAACAAATTTGTCACAAAAGCTAGCGACTTCACAGTTTCTAACACAAAGTCTAACATCTTAACTAAACATTTCTAACATAAATTATCCCTCAACTTTTCAAATCGTTGAAACTCAAAGCTACGGAAAAAGAAGAAGCACTAAAATAAAATAGATGAAACCCAAATCTCAATCGATTCAAACAACAGATTCCCCGAGAATCCCAAAGAATTGAACCCAAATCTCAATCGATTCAAAAGCAAATAGAAAACATTCGAGAGTAAGAGAAGAAGAAGAAGAAGAAGAAGAAGAAGAAGAAGCTAACCTATTCCCCGGTGAGCAGAAGACGGCGGAGACGAACACAGCAAAGATGAGAAGAAGGGAAAACGTTACAACTTGTTGACTTTTAACTCAATTAGCCCACCATATTGGCCCAATAGAGCCCATTTTTGAAATGGTGGTCTAATGTTGTTATCTTATTCATTAAAATTTCAAATTGTCGGGAAGCGCAAAAGTGTTACCGCACCACTAAATCGACGATGACGTACCAACAGTGAATGATTTGCCCCACAACAATAAATATTTCAACATTCTCAAATTCGACAAGGAACCCTAACGGAGATTATTAGTCCGATGGAGGCGGACGAGCGGCGGAACGGCGATTCCACGAGTCACAATCACCGTGCCCCGAAGAAGCCACGCCTGCCTGGGTTCTTGACCGAGTCGGATATCCGCTCCGAGTTCGCTCACCACCAGACCGGTGTTTCCAGAATCAACAACGGCAGCTTCGGGTGCTGTCCCGGCTCCGTTCTCGAGGCGCAGCGTGAGTGGCAGCTTCGGTATCTCCGTCAGCCCGACGACTTCTACTTCAACGCTCTCCGTCGTGGATTGCTCGCTTCTCGAACCGTGATCAGTGACCTAATCAACGCCGATGACGTCGACGAGGTCTCGCTCGTTGATAACGCGACCACCGCTGCCGCTATTGTTCTTCAGAAAGTCGGACGATGTTTCTCGGAAGGGAAGTATCACAAGGAAGACACTGTAGTGATGCTCCACTGTGCGTTCCAGAGCGTGAAGAAGTCGATTCAGGCTTATGTCTCGCGCGTGGGAGGTTCCACTGTTGAGGTTAGGTTACCTTTCCCTGTCAATTCGAACGAAGAGATTATCTCGGCGTTTAGACAAGGATTAGAGAAAGGTAGAGCCAATGGTAGAACTGTTAGGTTAGCAATCATTGACCATATAACTTCGATGCCGTGTGTTTTGATGCCAGTACGAGAATTGGTCAAAATCTGCAGAGAAGAAGGCGTGGAGCAGGTTTTTGTTGATGCAGCTCATGCCATCGGTAGTGTTAAAGTTGATGTCAAGGAAATCGGAGCTGATTACTATGTGAGCAATCTGCATAAATGGTTCTTTTGTCCGCCGTCTATCGCGTTTTTCTATTGCAAGAAAAGCAGTTCCGAGTCTGATGTTCATCACCCTGTTGTGTCTCATGAGTTTGGAAATGGTTTGCCTATAGAGAGTGCCTGGATTGGGACAAGGGATTACAGTTCGCAGCTTGTGGTTCCATCTGTGATGGATTTTGTAAACAGGTTCGAGGGAGGGATTGAAGGGATAATGAATAGGAACCATGACGAGGCTGTTAGAATGGGGTTAATGCTGTCTAATGCTTGGGGAACGAATCTTGGGTCACCTCCTGAAATGTGTGTTGGGATGGTTATGATCGGTTTACCTTCAAAACTATGTGTTGAGAGTGATGAAGATGCTACTAAGTTGCGGTCATATCTGCGGGTGCATTACTCAGTCGAGGTTCCAATTTATTTTCTTGGATTGAGGGATGGCGAGGAAGGTGTGAAAGACAAAGACAGTGGGCTAATCACCGCGTATGTTCGGATCTCTCATCAGGTTTATAACAAAACAGAGGATTACGAGAGATTGAGAGATGCAGTAACAGAGGTAGTCAAGGATCAGATGACTTGTCAAAACCTTCCTTGAGTGTAGTAAACCAGGTATGCTTCAAATTTACAATCTAGAGTTGACTCTGCAACATTCGTGTCTCTTCGGTCTTGTATCTAGTAAAATGGTGGAACTCAAAACCATATGATAACTACTGATAAAACATTTTATTTATTTTTTAGTAAAAAGCAAACAACTTTAGATCTTGTTCCATGTTTGATTGGATATGAACCAAACCCATTAAAGGCGTAATGTTGTTCTAAACATGGATATTTTTGTTTTGGTTTGGTGGCAGATAGTTTGATACATTCCACAAGAGCCTCTTCCATAGTTCATCACATGGTTCCGTTGTAACAATAAGGCGTTAGAGGAGCCACCGGCCAAGGTGTTCCGGAGGTAACTTTATTGATGAGCTTGTGGAGGAGCGACTTGCAATGGAAGAAGAAGCTAATCTTGAGGGGGGGTTTTTTAGTCTTTTTAACGTTTAACGGCTTTGTATTATTATCAAGCAAATAATTTTGTTCACCAAACATTCTGCTTTCAAAATCTTGTGTTGCATTCCGATAATTTTCCTTATTTAAGACTTTTTTATCCCACATTTCACCATCACATTGATAAACATCTAATTGGAGTGTGTTTATTACATCTTTGGTACTAAACTGATTCAGATGAAACCTGTAGGGTCAAACCCGAATAAATTAATAACCCGATGGGTATTTATTGAGATTTTGGGTAAATATTATGTGACGTGTCATCGACGGAGAAAGAAGAGTATATTAAATCCGGCTAGTAACAGTGTGATTGTTGTTTGATTCACATAGCCAACGAAAAGGGAACATCACCTCCAATTCCATTATTAGAAAAAAAATAACCAACACTACCATCACTTAATCTCAATACCACTTTCCCCTTTTAATGAATAAGTAAAATTACAAATTTACCATATTCAAACCCAGCCAAATACCCTACCCAAGTTTGATCCAAACCCAGCCAAATTCGGTTTGATCAAAAAAAAAAAAAAAAAAGGAAAACTCGACGCGGGAGGAATCCAGATCCGACGTCGGCGCCGTCGCGTCTCCGGCCAACAGTCATTGCCTCCGTCGCGAGTCCGTCGATCTCCAGCGAGGTTTGTGCTTCTCTCTCGATCTCCATTGAGCTCCATTGCATTGGAGATTTGAGATTCAATTGATGAGTTTGCACATTGTTGTTTAGCAATGATTCTGGGTCGATTGGGACTGTAAGTTGAGTAGAAATGCATTTTAGAGGTAGAATCGTTGTAGATTGTATGCAGATTGGAACCCGAAATTGAATAAATTTGTGTTCCTACGCGAGGAGAACTAGGGACAACTAGGTATCACTGTGAATAATCATATATTAATTAAAATGGTGGTATAACAGAAGACAACTTCGTAATACTGTGGACAACTAGTGTAAAACTGGGTACAACTATAAGTATATATTGAGTTGTTTGGTGTTGTTTTCGCAGGATAGAATGAGCAACATCATCTGCATCTATTATAAATGGCAGAGGCGCATTTATAGTGTAGTGTTGAAAGAGGAGATAACTTTGGAGAAGGTAGAAGGTAGGCTATACAAGAAGCATGCGTTAGATGAAAGTAAGGTTAGATTGGAATTGAGTTACTTTCCAATGGTGGTTGGATGTGAAGAACATTTGAGTATTGATGATGATGATGATCTTGTTGGCTATGTAATGACCGTTGATAAAGAGAATCGTAGACTTGTTTTGAATGTGGAGGTCATGACTAGACCGGAGTTGCCCTCGGAACAGTCGATAGCGGGGAAAAGCTCGTATGGTATGAACTATGACCATCGAAGTGATGATGAAATAGGACCTAATGCCTTGACGTTGTACGTAGACAACAGACAAGCAAATGAAGAAGAGGAGGTGAGAGAGGATGATGATGATGTATTAGAGGATAACAATATGAATACATCGGGTATGCGTGATGAATATTATGAGGAAGCACCCGTTGTTGAAGGTAGTCAGTTTGTAGCTCCATGGGAAGACGGTTTTGGTTTGAGTGTGCGTCAAGAATTCCGAGATAAGAAGGCGGTTATAGAGTTGGTCCAGAAATTGTCATTTCTTAACTCTTTTGATTATGTTATTAAATATTCTGATAGAACGCGGTGGATGGTTAAATGTTCGATACAAATATGTAGTTGGGGTCTACGAGCAACAAGGATTGATAACACGGATATGTTCTCGATTAGAAAGTATACGAAGATGCACACATGCAACCGGGCTGATCAGAGTGCAAGCGTTGATAAGAGGAGAGGCTCAGCACAACTAGTTTCATCTTATTTGAGTGAGAAATATCCCGGGAAACTCGAAACTCCAAGGC
>PKML01015173.1:396531-461049 GCA_002933935.1 Eutrema yunnanense
AACATAGTATTACCAAGCATTACCACAAAAGTTTAAACCAACATAGTTTTACGAATATCAACATAAGATCTATCTACAAATCACCACAAAAGTTTAAACAATTCATCTTCATCACGATTCATCTTCATCTTCATCACGATCATCTTCCATAGATGCTTCCACCACAGCCAATCTTGCATCAAATCCATTCACCTTCTCCTGTATCTCTTTTATGGTCTTCAAGATCTCGGCCAATTCGGTTGGAGGTGTTTGCACCGGTGGGGCCTCTAATCGTTCCATCTCCTTATCCTTTTTGGCACGCGCATCAACGTCTTGATCAAACGGGTCTTCAAAGAAGATAGTGTAACCTCCGGCCAGGCGATTGATCCAACTATCAACCACGAGATCATCTTCATCACGTTCCTCGTCTTCCTCTAAGATTTGATCCAATAGCATCTTTTCCTCTCTCAGACTAATTAAAACGAGGCTGTCAATGTCCTGCTGTGAAGGAATCAAAAAATGTTTCCAACTCAAATAAATGTTTCCAACTCAAATAAATGTTTCCAACTTAAATAAATGTTTAAATGCAAGGTACAACTTACCTTAGTAGTACCAAGTTCTTCATTGATTGCCTCAATCGGAAAGCCTTTCATATCTCATTTTTTGAACTTCGACTTGCACATCCTCGAACACATCGAGTCTGCTTCTGGGACACTCTCTCTAAATCGCTTTCCCAATTGAGGAATCGCCTCAAACGCTAGTAGCTACAAAATAATTATGAGTTGTAAGACTTACTATGAATTAAAGAAACATCAACATCAACATTCTCATAATCATTGTACTTACCTCCAAAGGAATACAAAATCCAGGAATGGGCCACTGTGTCCTTGCCTTCACCCCCCTTTTTGCTTGAAAATGTTCCACCGTGTGCATGATCTCCTTCACCATGAAGTCGTAAGAAAATCTCCCCCAAGAAAATGTCTTACAATAGTCAAGATCTTCCACAGTCCTTTTAAACACTTCCAAAACATCGGGTGCACCATCTCCAGTCTTAGTTTGTGCACAAACTATACTCGAAAGGAAGAACAACACAACCATCTTCAATTTGTCATTACCACCTCCCATTTCTTGAAGTTTTGCTTTCACATCTTCCTGCCTCACCGTTCCCGTACCAAAATGACGCGTGATGAAATTCATATTACCCTTTTCTTTATATCCAAAAGGATAGTTTCGGCAGTTCAAACCCAAGATCAACGCGTGTTCCCTGAGGCCATAACGCACAGGAACTCCATTTACAACGAACCAAACTTCCTTCGTCTTCAGGATCTCGGCTGTTCGCAACACAAGCATCCACATGCCCTGAACCTTGTGGTTATGGTCCTTAGGCATGTGGAACAGGTGTTTGAACTGAGGATGCGAGACAAACCATTCCCTTTCTCTTTTGGTCAGGGGCGGGTTCAAGCCGTCAAGCGTTTTGAACACGTCTTTGAGATAACACCGTGTCCCAACCTTCACAGGATGCTGATAGCTGCTAGTAGGGAGGTACAAACTCTTTGGTTTTAGTGCCATAAACCTCTGCTCAATCTGCAAAATAACAATCAACTTCACTCAGTTATACAAGAATTATGCCATACAGTTTTACCAAGTTTTTCTAGAATTACTACTATAGTTTTACCAAGTTCTACAGCTACATTTTTACCAAGTTTTCCAAAGTTATACTAATATAGTTTTACTAAGAATTCCCCAGTTATCCTATTTCTCACAAGTATCACGAATATACCAAGTAGAGTTACCAAGTATTCCCTAGTTGTTATATTGCTCCAAGTATTACTAGTTTTCCCTACACATTATTCCATATTTTTACTAGTTTTCCCTATTGCTTCTTACCTCACTCTCCCTCTCCGATCCATATTCGGATTCGGTTGCTTCACTTGATTCTCCACTCGAGTCATTGGCTATCTCCTTGCCCTTGGTTGCTGTCTCCTCTCCTTCTTCTTCGTCTTCTTCACCGCTCTCTTCTTCTTCTTCTTCTTCAGACTCCTTCTCTTCTTCATCATCCCGATTCGTCGTACAACCACTCATAACGACCACCAGAGGAAGCGAAGATGAAGCATTCACCACCGGAGGAACCGAAGGAACCGCCAGAGTAGAAGTTTCGACCACCGGAGTAGATGTTTCGACCACCGAAGGAACCACCGGAGTAGAAGTTTCGACCACCGGAGGAACCACCGGATTCTTCTTCTTCTTCGCATAAACCCTCATTTTCGAAGTAGAAGCTTCGACCACCGTCTCCGGAACCGTAGATGAACCTTCCACCGCCGTCGGAACCACCGTCTCCGGCGCATGCAAATCCCCTACATCTTTTGGGCCGATCTTCATCTTCTTCCTCGCTCTCTTCTCGGGATTCTTCTTCTTCGCCTCATTCGCTTTCGCCGCCCTCTTCTTCGCCGGATTCTCCATCACTTTCGACTCCTTTGAGCCGCTTTTAGGGTTTCCAAAACTTCTCTTCGACCGTCGGGTTTCCACCATTGCCTGAGTGAAGGAGGTGAATGCGGGGAGGGGAAGGGATTTGGGGAGAATTCATGTGTTTTTCCGAGTTATGCGGTGGGTAATCGATTTATGAAATTTGCAGAAACTTAAATTTATGAATTTTGAAGAACAAATAAACCGAATCGTGTGAAATTGAGTCAAACCCACGTATGGGTTATCCGGTCGGCTGTAATCGGGTGGGGAATCGGATCACACCAGGTAAAACCTGTAAATATTATTATTTTAGTCTGGTTTTTTGGTAACTTACTCTTATAACAAGTAGATTTGAGATTAAAATCTCAGAAAAGTGGTATATGAGAAGAAGACCCAACGAAAAGTGTGATTGTTGTTGTTGCGTAGACGAAGGAGATGGCTGAAGAGACAGTGAAGCCTATTAGGTTACTAAATTTCGTCTCGGAGGAACAGGTTCTCTCTCTCTCTCTCTCTCTCTCTCTCTCTCTCTCTCTCTTGTCTCTATCGAATCCCTAGTTTTGCAAATTCGATTTTAAACCCTTTTTTTTTCTGGGCAATTGAATCTCGTGACGCAGTTAGATGAATCGAAGAAAGAAAGAGGCGAGAGAGTTGAAGATGGAACATTCCAGAGAGACAGGGCTCTGTACGAGGTTTTTCTCCATCCTTCATTGTCTATTTTTCCTGCAAGTTTTCAGTCTTTTGATCCGATTGCAGCTGAATGATTATTGAGTTACTTGTGCTTTTCATGGGGCTTGCAAATTTTGCATTCATAAGACTATGAACTATGCTTCCTTTTCTTCTTCTTCCTCACTTGTACATATTCATTTCAGATTTTGAAAGAGAACAAAGACAAGAAGGACGCTGAGTTTAACGAGCGATTCAAGCATCGTGAGTCACTACTTTTTGCAGTATTTGTTCGGTGGTTTCAAGCTCTTATCGCTTATAGTTTGCAACATCTTTGGTTTTATTCTTCTTTCTGAAATTACAAGTTTTGGTTTGTGCCTTTTGTTCAATGGTTTCATTAATGAAGAGATGTCGTTAACCCTGTTTTTTTATATATAATTGGATTGCCAGGACCACCCAAAGCGCTGGATGAAGATGAGACTGAGTTTCTCGATAAACTCGAAATGGTGAGCAATCTTTATATGTAAAGCTCGATACTTTCTTGCCTGTTTATTCAATCTATCTCGTATGGACTGCATATAGCTGACCACTGTAAGATGTTGATGTTTATAAGCTCTTGACAATCAGTAATGGATGAAGAATCATGACTTGATGGCTTGAGTCTTAGGGTTATATCTTCTCTCCGTCATCTTAATACCTTCGTGTGCATTTGTTTTGATAGTCAAAGAGGGAATATGAACAGCAATTAGCAGATGAAGAAGAAGAACAGCTCCGTAGTTTCCAGGTAAATTTCTTGTGAATCTTGAAAAAACAGTTAACAGATCTAAAATGCTAGATCAACCTTGGGTTATGGCTCCATTTTCAGGCAGCGGTTGCAGCACGATCAGCTATCCTTCACGAACCAAAAGAGCCAGCACCGTCATCACCAGCTCCAACCACTAAAGTGAGTATCACGTGTTTCAAATTGAATCGTTTGATAAAATTGCAGAACTGTTCAATTGAGCATTTGAACCACATGGGCGTTTATGTATCTTGATTTCTTTTATAGGAACAAATACCAACCGGGAAGAGAAACCCGGCGACTCGTCCATTTAAAGCGATCATAAAAGTCAAGCCACAACCGAAGAAGGTTAAAGCGACAGAGGAAGAGAAGAAAGAAATCTCAGGGAATGGAAAACCAGCCAGCCAAATCGACCCGACTTCTTTTGATTCTGCAAAAGCCAATGTTACAGGTAAAACTCCTGAAGCTCTGCAAACGGGTTTAGCCTTAGTCTCATATAGTGATGAAAGTGAAGACGATGATTAACATTTTTGTTTCACTGACACAAGAATCTATAAACATTCACAATGAATCGAAAAATGAAAACCTTTTGGTGTTAATTCCGTCGTATATTACTCACAAATGATGATTCATAAAAAAAGAAAGAGAAAGATATTTTATGTAGAAGCACTCAGGTGAAGCTGTACTAAAGATGCATAAACACCATCTTTAATATTAATCAAAGTGTCATGCTTTCCTTTCTCCACGATGACGCCATTCTTAACCACTGCAATTACATCTGCGTTCTTGATTGTTGATAACCGATGTGCCACCACCACAGTGGTTCGGTTAACCATAACCCGGTCTAATGCGTCCTGGACCACACGCTCTGACTCAGCGTCTAGAGCACTTGTTGCTTCATCAAGTAGCAACACCTTAGGGTCTTTAACTATTGCTCTGGCTATGGCTACTCTCTGCTTTTGCCCGCCTGATAATTGAACTCCTCTTTCACCCACCATTGTATCATAGCCCTGCAACGGTAAATAAATCTTTCAGTTTAGCATGAATCTATGAATCTGGAAATTAGGGCTGAACATTCGATTTTGGTATGCAAATTTCGATTAGGTGCCATTAAAATTACCTGTTGTAGTCCACTAATGAAGCCATGAGCGTTAGATAGCTCAGCTGCAGATACGATTTCAGTTTCAGAAGCATCTCCTCCTTTCCCGTAAGCAATGTTTACTCTGATCGTTTCATTGAACAAAACTGGTTCTTGGCTCACTAGCCCGGTTTGCTGCCTTAGCCATTTCAGCTGCAAGGTCTTAATCTCAACACCGTCAAGAGTGATCTGACCCGAATCAGGATCGTAAAACCTCTGCAGCAGCGCAATCACTGTCGATTTCCCGCTTCCGCTCTCTCCAACCAAAGCTATTGTCTGAAACAAAGAGAAAAACAAAAGAACAGAATTCAGGGTATAATTTAGGCCGAATGTATCTAATTTAGGCTGAATTCAGGGTATACTTTATAAACTGAGAAATCGGAAAACCAAGATGAAAAGTGTTTCAAGATCAAGGTCTAACCTTCCCGGCGCGAATCGACAGACAGAGATCCTGGAAGATCTGAACATCTGGTCTTGAAGGATATTTGAAACTGATATGACGAAGTTCAATATCTCCTTTAACATTATCAAGAACTCTCCCAGACTCATTACTTGGATCAATCTTCGATTCTCTGTCTATAACCGCAAAGATGGATGCAGCCGCATTGCTAGCTTTGCTGGAATCAGGAGACAATGAACTTGACTGAGAAATAGCTACAGCCGCCATTGTCAAAGCAAAGAAAACCTGTTTTGAAACAAAAACAAAAACAGCCTTTAGAAGAGGCAGAAAAGTTGATTTTCTGATGATTTTTGTTTTTGTTTTTACTCTGAAAACAGCATCGAAGGTTGTTTTCCCGTCGTCGACAAGCCTTGCACCGGCATAGAAACTGGCGGCGTAAGAAGCGAAGAGGACGAAGAAAGAAACTCCGAAACCAATACCACTAACTATGCCTTGACGTATTCCTGTTTTCATAGGACCTTCACATTTCTTCTTATACATTTTCATCACTTTCTCCTCTGCACAAAATGAAGCAACTGTTCTTATGCCCCCGACCGCATCGTTCGCTACTTGGCTCGCTTCCTCGTACATTCTCTGCCATCAATTTTTCCGTTTCATCAGACAAAAAAAAAGCAGAGACAACTTCGTACTGAAACTAACTCTACAAGTGGACATGTTTTTTTTTCTTTTTCATATCCGCTCTGTTCTGTCCGGATCAGCATATTAGTTCTAAAACTAGTCAGAAACAACTCGGATATCCATTCTGTAAAATTTAGAAGAAATTATAGAAAATCAAAAATCAAAGAGATTGATTAGTTTTGTACCTTTGCATCTGCACTGAAGCCAACCATGAACTTCATGTAGATATAACCATTAAGCCCGATTAGCGGAAGGATCGCGAGAACAATGAAAGCTAACTGCCAGCTTGCCACAAACGCGATGACCACACCTGCCGTTACAGACGCAAGATTCTGGACTGTTTGAGCCAATGCGTCTCCAACTAGACCACGAACCGTAGCAGCATCAGCAGAAAGCCTAGCTCCAATAGCACCACTTGAGTTCTCAGTCTCATCGAACCATCCAACTTCCATATGAACCACTTTCTCAAAACACATCGATCTTATCCGCTGCACCAGTTTACATCCGGCTATGGAGAAAAAGATCGTTTGTGCCGGGAAGACAACCATTGAAGCTACACCGAGAAGCATGAAGATGATTGCCCAAAACCTTGTATCGGATTTTAACTGCTCTGGTGGTTTGAAAAATGCTTTGATCACGCTTGAGATTAGAATCCCGAATATCGGAAGTATGACTCCGTTTAAAACCGCGGCTATAGATCCCAGTATAAGCATTGGAATCTCTGGTTTGTTTAGAGCAGCAACTCTAAGGAATGATACTTTCTTGTGTTTGGTTTCTTCTTCTTTGATCGGAGTAGAAGGCTCGCCTTGCTCTGGTTTGGCTTCGTTGTTTGTGTCTATTCCTGCTGGAAAACCAAACATAGAGAAAGAAGACGATCTTATGCTTAAAGACCGGCTTAGCGATGACTTTCTCAAACTAGACCGTTTCATAGACTCCATTGATATCTTCTGCTCATCTGTTGAATCTTCGGATTTTTTGTTTTCGTCCTGTAGACGTATGAGCTGAGAGTACGCTCCTTCGGGGTCTCTTAGGAGCTCAGAGTGAGAACCTGATCATACGTTTATGATCAACACTCACTATCAAACAGGATTGGATATATACATGTATGAATGTTTAAGAACTTGAGTTTTACCTTTCTCTACGATCTTGCCTTGATGAATTACAGCAATCATGTCTGCATTTCTCACCGTGCTCAATCTGTGAGCGACAACGACAGTTGTTCGGTTTACCATGATCCTGTCAAGAGCTTCTTGAACAATCCTCTCAGACTCTGCATCAAGCGCGCTCGTTGCTTCATCTAAAAGCAAGATTCTTGGATCTTTTAGAATCGCTCTAGCCACTGCGATCCTCTGTTTCTGCCCACCGGAAAGCTGAGTCCCGTGTTCTCCTACCATCGTGTCTAAACCCTGCAATATAATTTACAGTTAATTTAGTTACATTTACAAGCTTCATCACAATGAAAACATAGACAAAACAGAGGAGAGGTGACTTAAATCTCAACCTGAGGAAGCTTATCGATGAATTTTGATGCGTTTGCGAGCTCTGTAGCCTTACGAATCTCTTCGATTGTTGCGTTCTCTTTCCCGTAGGCGATGTTTTCCTTTATGCTTGAAGTGAACAAAACCGGTTCTTGACTCACAAGTCCTATTTTGCTTCTGATCCATTTTAGCTGAAACTCCTTAAGGTTTATTCCATCTATTCGGACTTCACCAGCTTGTGGATCATAAAACCTCTCAATCAGACTCACAACAGTAGATTTCCCACTTCCGCTCTGCCCAACTAGAGCCACGGTCGAACCGCTCGAGATAGAGAGCGAAAACCCGCGAAAGATCTGCTCTTCTGGCCGTGCCGGGTAACTAAAGTTCACATCTCTAAGTTCAATATCTCCTCTAATATCATCAAGCACTTTCCCAGTTGTATCGGAAGCATCAATATCCGGTTTTCTTTTAATTGTTTCGAACATTTTGTATGCTGCGGCTTGACCAGCTGCAAACGCGCTTAAACAAGGAGATGCTTGTCCTAACGACCTGAAATTAACAAGAAAATCAAAATGAGGTTTAAGGACCAAAAAGTCGAAAAAACCGGGATGATGAAGAAGCAAGCTCACATGGAACCGGTTAGAACCGCGAAGATGATGATGAGAACCTGTCCTCCTGTGTACCCTTTCTCCAATATCATCTTCCCGCCATACCAAACCGCTAAAGCATAAGTGCAAAAGATGACTATATTGAGTGTACCAAGACCAAGCCCTGTGGAAGCTCCTTCAAACACACCTGCTCTATAAGCAGAGACAAGATGCTTATTGTAATTGCTTATAGCTTGTTTCTCTCCGGTAAACGATGCAACGGTTCTTATAGATCCAACTGTTTGCTCAACTACAACCGCAGCTTTAGCATAAGAAGTTTGTCCACGAGAAGCCATTTTCGAAATGACGATAGCGAGAGCTGCACCAGACATTACTAGAAGTGGAATTGAAGATAACATGACTAATGTAAGAAGCCATCCCTCCATGAAAGCTATCACAAATCCACCAATAAACGTTGATACCAATTGTATAGCCTTCCCAACCTGCCATAAAATAAACTTGAGTTTGCAATCAAATTCAATTAAACAAATTGAAACTTTTGTAATGTTTTTGGCTGTTACCTTCTCTCCCATGGCGTCTTGTATAAGCACAGTGTCACCTGACATTCTTCCAACAACTTCTCCTGTGTTGGTTTCGACATCGAAGAAAGCAATGTCTTGTCTCAGTATGGTTTTTAGATATAAACTCCTTATTCTTCCAGCTTGTCTCTCCCCAGAGATCATCCAGCCAGAAACCTCTGATTACATAACAAAACATCCATAAAGATAAAATCTTTCACATTCCGCTAAAGATTTCAGACAATATCAAGGAATTCTTACGGAGAAGAGCTGCCACTAGAGTCCCAAGTCCAAGGTATACAAATTTCAGAGCCACCTGCGAGTAAAAATGTATTTTTAAATACAATCACTGTGGGTCTAAACAACAAAAAGTAAAGGTGTAGACTCTATTTTTATTACCTTAGCGATCTTATCAGAAACATCTGAGTTGTTTTGGTTTTGTCCAAACACATCAATCACATCTCCAAACAGGATCGTCATGATAGGGAAGCCAAGACCGTTACCCACAGCGCCTATAGTCCCAAGGATCATCAAAAGGATGTCAAAGGAATCTGCAAAGGCAAACAGCTTGTGAAACGGCACCGTTTTGGTCTTCTCATCTTCTTTGTCTGTTTTTTTCTTCTCTTCTTTCAGAACAGACTCTGTCTTAACTTCTTCATGGGTTTTCGAGTTTGAGGTCTCTGCTTTTGCTCTGTTTGGTGAATCCACGTTCAATCCTTCCTCCGATTCCATTACACTATCCATTGTCTGGTGATCCTATATGAAAGAAACCAAAGCTTAGGATTTCCAGATTAGTGTTCACCAACCAACGGCGAACTTTGCCGAAGATCGAAACTCTAAGATCTATTTTATAAATAGCAGAGAAAAAAGTTCAAAGTAGATCGACCAAAGACCAGAAACATCACATAAACTTCAGTTTACAAAACCCAGAAACTCCAAGAACTTCAAACAACAACAAAAAAGCAAAGAAGCGTGTACCTAAAAACGGAGACTTGTTTGTGGATTTAAAGGTCGTGCAGGGTTGAATATATACTCTTGTTCATTACTTGAAGAAGAAGCAGTCGATTTTCTATTTCAAGAACTCGTAATTTCACTTGTTAATTCTAGGTCCATTTGAATTGATTCAAGTGGAGTTTGGGGCCTACTTCGACCCAGAGTCGTCAAAAACGACCTTGTTCAAAAAGAGATGACGTTACAGGACAGACGCCAAGTTGTCTTTTTTTTTTTTGAATTGAGCCGCCAAGTTGTCTGGTCTCTTCTCTGCGGATAAGACTCATGACCACCTAACTTTTATTGAACAAAAACAGAGGAAGCTTCTAATACAGAGAATAAAGAAACACAATAGTATTTTTCATACTATTTCTCGTGTATTTTTCTTTCAAACTTGGTTTTCACTAACCAATTTTTTTACTTTCCTTTGTTCATACATTCGTTATTAGCCGCATATTTTAATTGTCATCATAAGCAGACAAAAATATGAATTCATATTGATTTCTTTCTTTTATATGCAACTTGCATGACATTTCTTTATTTGCCGGGCCATGGCATTATAATTGAACGATTAAAGTATCACAAGATAACTATTGTTTAATTGGGAAATGTTACGTAAACTTTTTATTTACATATGTTTTTTTATACCAAGTGTGCATTGCTTTAGTACGTAACGAATCGAATTTAAATTTTCAAGCAGCCAATGGATTTTCTTATTCGTTCTCCACATATAAATCTGTTTTATATTGGAATTGTGATTATTCCATTTTGTTACGATCTTTTACTTGTCATCATTAAGGTCATGTACAATTGGCGATGAGTGTCCTCGACGCACCACGTGTAATGGAGGACCCCACCCATAATCCACCTGATTAAAACCTAATTTCCCGGTACAATCAATCTTGGTTTAACTCTTTCGTTCTACCGGACAAGGGATAGTAAGGGACAAGTGCTTTAGCCAATGCATCTTTTATGACTCTAGCAGCATCAGGTTCAGGTCCATGCGTGAACACATGTATTGTTTTAGCGAAACATCTTAGAACCGGAATATTATCGATTAAGGACAGATCCAACAGGACGGATGGGGTTGGTTCAGATAGGACTCGGTTTACTCTGGTTAAAGAAAAATCCATGGAAGAAGAGATTGACTTTGAATAAACCGGAAATTGCAAAATGGCTTAGGAGTTGGGATAATTTTTTGGTGGTAGATCTTAATATACTACTTTTATAAGGTGTGAGATATATATATTGGTGAAATCAGCATCTATGGGATAGCTTCGCTTTGAAGTGGTCATTGATTTGGTAATGTAAGGCTCGCTTTGCTAACATATTACACTTAGTCATAAATATTTGCCAAAATCAATATTCTCTTCTCAGAATTCTCTATATTGAATGAGTATATAGACATGAACATATAATTTATATTTATCGAACTATAGTACATGTTTACACGTAATTCTACATATGGATTTTTGGTTTGTTTATTTAAGTGATTAAAAAGAAATTCATTATTTGGAATAAAAAAAAAGAGTAAATAAAATGAAACAACATAAAAATTTGTTTTTTTTTTCTCTTTTGCACGTGAAACAAAAGGAATCTCATACAAACTTCATCCCAAAATGTCTAGAACCCTATATTGTATAATGGTACCCCAAAAAGAGCCCTGAACCCCAGAGACGAGGTCGTATCGTACCTTTTTTACATTATCACATACTGTTTTATTCGTTACTTTTTTTTTTGTTTTCTTACAATCCAAGCTGGACGGGCACGTTGGCTTCTTGAATCCAATTAGCCGGACCGACCCAGTTAGCGACGGTGAAACCTTCAACCTCAGCCGCAGACTTAGCCACCTTAGCAAAAGGAGCCCTATTAGCAGTGTTAGCTCCTGGTCCACGGTTATTGAACTCAATGTATTTAGCAGTCTTGTGATTTGGTTCCCCTTGCCATTCGGTCCATCCTTCTGGTTTAATCACATCACCAATCTCACTTCCAATAACCACGGTGGTGGCAAATTTCTTCCACGGCCGTCCTAGGTACGATTTGATGGTTAGCTTGTCAGCTTCGAGCTCCTTGTCCGGTATGATACGGCAGTTATGGAGAACGATACCGATCTTGACCGCTGTACCCTTTTCGTTACCGTCGGCTGTAACGTAGTTGGACTGTCCGGGGCTGCCCTTTCTGATGAGGATTAGAGAGTTTTGGATCACGGTTGCGGATTTTCCGAAGATGAAATCGACTGTCCCGGATACAACAATGTTCCTGTAGAACTGACGTCCGTTGTTGACGTAGAGTGTGTCTTGGTAACCGTCAAATCTGCAGTTGAATATGACCGCACGGTCTCCGTTCACACGGAGTGCGACCGCTTGGTGTCCCAATGGACCAGCAGTGTTCTTAAACCCGATCCATTTCGCCATGAATCCCTCAGATTCAACCTCTGCATGCATGCATGACGTATATTAATTTAGATATCAACGTTATTTAGCAATGCAATATAGAGGATATCAATAAGCAAATGGGACTTACGAACGGTGCCACTGAGTGAAGTAGTGGTTCCAGGGCTAAGTTTAACACTTCTGTTAAAAGTAATGATGGTTTTGGTAGCACCATCACCAAACATGAAAATGTTGTTCTTCTTCTTAGGGATAGTGACTTGTTCATTGTAGATACCAGCCTTGATATGGATAATGCAACGTCCGGGGTTTTTCTCCGGGCAAGCGTTAACCGCCTCGGAAACCGTCTTAAACTGTCCACTTCCATCCTTAGCCACCACATGAGTCGCTTTGATCCTACCGCCACCACCGCCGCCTTCACCGATACCATCATCACCAGCTGGAGGGCCACCGCGTCCGGCCTGAGCCATAAGCTTCCTGTCTTTACCAGCGAACCATTTGGGTAGTCCCTTGGCGTCGCTATCTTCAAGAAGGCGACGCGCCGGAGCTCCGATTCCTCCGATGGCCACGTTCTTCATATCGTCTACCTTGACACCCATTTGGGACATCGCCGTGACAACGGAATGGAAGATATCGATAGCGTTACTGGTCAAAACCTTGGAGTTGGCGATTCCTTCACCCATGATTTTCCTTAACTCCACTTCCTCAATGTCGTCAAGACAATCGGTTTGGTAATTGAAAACTCCGGTTAACCATTGTTTAAGCTGGTCAAGCTTATTTCCGCTCTGCTGAAGATCTGCACCCATTTCTTCAACAATCGTCTCAAGATCCTCAAGAGCGTAGGTCAACACTCTCTTGCAGTAATCAAGAACGGCTTTGCTCGTCGCGTTCATGTTTTTCCCCATGCCTCCTTCGGTCGAAGCCGTGAAGTTTGAGGATTTTGTGACCGCGTCTTTTGTAGCCAGCATGAAGGCTTTGATAAGCTTGCTTGGATCGTCGCTTTTGACAGGATCGAGTGTTTTGGCGCATGAGCCTTTGTCTGTGGTTGACTGACAAATTGTCTGAACCGCTTTCTGATGCGAATTCAGAGGAGTATTCTTGTCGCCGCCGCCGTCGCCTTTATTAACATAGGTGACAACTCCTATGGCAACACCCACCACTAGAAGGATGGACGCCACAGATATCACAATTTTTCCTACCGCCATTTTTCAATTTTTTTAAAAAAATATATTTTTTTCCCCTTTTTCGATTTTTTTTTTTCCTTTTTAGGTGATTTTTTTCTCTCCCTCCGGTTTTATTTAGGAGGTAAATAGGAGAGGGAGGGTTTTTATTTTATTTTATTAAAACAGAGCCCGGTGGGTTGTTAATGGGGCTGATAGAGATTAATTACGGTGCATTGTTGAGCGATTCTTATAGGAGTTGTAATTTCTAAAATTAGGGTTTGCATGAGTTTTGCATGGTGGGAGAGATTTAAGGTCGTTGTTGAATGGCTAAAAACTCTCGAGTCAAATATTGGCTATCAATTTAAAAATTGGTCACCACAAGATGATTTTATTATGTCCTGATCAATAGGTGTAAGTTCGATTACTAAAAATAAAAATAAAAAAAAATTAAAGATGAAAAAAAAAAGGTTCGTGGCAGTAATTAGATATTACTTATATATACCCTCTAATTCTGATCTTTTGAGGGCTCCGTTTCAAAAATAATTTATTTTGGACGATTCGTTCATAAGTTTGGTGATTTATCCGAAAGTAAATTTGCCGAAAGCTTCTTTCCCCGAGAGTTTGCTCTCATCCTTGATAAACCCCAAGAGAGGGTTCTTAAGAATTTTTTAATAATAAATTTTGATGATTTAAAAATTAAGAACCCCATCAATTTTTTCACCTCCAATGGTGAACCTCATTAGAAGTTCTTAAAAAAAAATATTGTTAGCTCCATTGGGCAAATTCCATACACATCAAGCAAAATCAGGTTATATATCATCTTTCCAATGAAAATTCTCATCTAAGAAATCAACCAGTTACCGTATTGAGAGCCAGCAAATTTAGCAGAGGAAGAGTTAATCATGATAGTAATATCAAAGGCATATCTCATACGAAGATCCATCATACATTCAAGATAGATATTCTTCATAAAATCAGCATTAGGAAATAGAAGATAAACATTGACAAACATAAGCAGAGTGCTTGTGTTGCAGTTGCGACCTTTATACATGGTTTATCTGCTCTCTATTAATAATAAACTATGCCGTTTCAGTTGCATGTGAAGCTAAAGAATGTGTTTTCAGAGCAATATTATTCTTTTGGTTTTCAATTCAAACAATTGAGACTTAAAGCATAAATCTCTTCTTTGGATGCAGAATCACGCTCTAAAGCAAGCAAAGAATATATAACAAGTTCGTCAAGAAGCTTTATTAAGAGAGGAATAACCTTCAAAGTTTTATCAAGATAGCAGGTGTAGTCTATCCACAAGTCACTTGAAACTGGGTATTCAGCCACATCACGTTCATATATAGCTTGGACTCGGGTAGGATCTCCAGACGTCTGCTCAAACTTTATGTAATTCTACA
This sequence comes from Eutrema yunnanense, assembly GCA_002933935.1. Classification (NCBI taxonomy): domain Eukaryota; kingdom Viridiplantae; phylum Streptophyta; class Magnoliopsida; order Brassicales; family Brassicaceae; genus Eutrema; species Eutrema yunnanense. Next base: position 411,226 of record PKML01015173.1, read on the forward strand.
AAAAAAAAAAAATATCATCAGAGATAAGTCTGCAGATTCAAATCCTTCACGCAATATGATCACAGATGGTAGGCATATTACAATCCAACTTCCACACAACATTTAGACAAATATGCAACTTATAATCACATTTAGAAAGTGTGCCCAAAATCTACATTTGTTTGCATAAACAAGAAAGCTTCAAAGCAAACATCGAATTATCTTTTCAAAAAAATTGAAAGATAGAAATCACCTCCTCAAGAATCTGAGCTTCCAAAAAAGCATTCACGTACTCATTCAAGTCGCTTCGGAGAAAAAATCTCACACAGGCGGTTCAATAGCGGCGAACGCTCTCTGTGTCGGTGGTCGCGGCGGTGAGGAATCTACAAAGATTGATCACAGCGGCGAACAATCGGAGACCAGCGACGGTCGACTCATTCCTCCGCTCAAATAAAAAATCCCCAAATCGCTTTCGGTGTCACCGAAACACAAACGAAGTCGCCGAAAAAAATAACTTCCGCCAATCTTAACAATTAAACAATTTATGATTTATTTTAAATCCAAATTACACTAAGAACCCCTCTCTAAAACCTCCGTTGGAGATGCTTCTATTTCTGGCTTTAAAGATTGTGTTTCAAAATATTGCGACAGTAGATGTACATAAATCAGTGACGGATACGGATCCATACCTTTTTTATTTATTGATGGAAAAATTCAAAAACTACGTACGTATTAGTTTAAAGTTCTAAGAAATTTATCTTTCGGCTAAAATTAAAAACAAAATTCTCGAGAATACGTTTGAAAAAAACGATTCTCAGATAATACTGATTTTATCGATTCAAAATTTCCAGAGACTAAAATCATTCAGTGTACCGTTGTTATGATGTCAAGTTATCATGATCGTCATATTTTGTTTTTTTAAGATGTTCGAATTAAGATGTCGAATATATCTAATATACAAAAAAAATCATATTTCATTTATATAAATATCCTTTCCAATCATCACGAAATCCGTCCGTACATGTGTAAACCTACAACATAAATCACAAATGACGCACAACCATCTATATATATATGATTCCATTCGTGATCATCGCTTTATGCATTATACGATATTAATTAATGATTACATCCAAATAATCTCTTAATCAGTAATAATAATCCGACAGTGGTGGCGGTCGGGGCGATGTGTCATCCTCGTTAAGCTTCACCTTAATACCAAAAGTCTTAAAAATAGTATTCAAACCATTAAACACATCATACGAATCACTGCTTAGATTCTTCCCAACTCCAATCCCAATCTCCACTTCCTTGAGCAAATTCTTATCTTCAATATCATCTAAACAAGTCGAATGATACCCCATGATCGACATTAGCGTCTTCTTACAAGTGAAGTAATTATGAGCCAACGTCGTTACATCTTTCCCCGTAGCTTTCCAAAAATCGGCGAAATCTTCCAACGCATAATTCAAGTTTTTCTCGCAGCTGTTGATCGCTGTAGCTGCGATTGCGTTTGATTTGTGTTTTGGTTTGATTCCGGAGAGGAAAGTCACACTGTTTTTCACGGAGGTTTCAGCCGCAACCGCTAATGCTCGGATCAATTCGATGGGGTCATCGGTAGGAACGTGTTTAAGCGTTTTGCAGCATAGACTTGTGTTTGATGGGATTACGGTGCATATTCCCGCGACTGCTTTTGCATGCGGTGTGAAAAGGTAGTTTGTGCGTTTGGCTGGTGTAGCGATTGCGGTTGCGGTTGCGGTGACGGATAAGAAGAGAAAGGCTAGTTTGATTGGAGTGTTCATGATTGCGTTTTGTATGAACGGAACGGATTCGGAGGAAGAAGAAAGCTTAGATGTGGAGAGATGCATATTTCGTGTATTTATAGTTCGTCTATATTTAGTAGATATTAGATCTTTTTATTTATTTTCTAGGTACTTTGCTATGGTAGCGAGGGATTTGCGGGTTAATTTCAGGTAAAAACGGTTATGGTTTCGAATTTGCTATATTTTAGTTTTAAGTTTTAATGCAAATGCAAATATCGGTTTTAAGTTTTAAAACTAAGGCCATGTGCACCCATTAAACTCACAAAGTTTCATAACCATTTTTTTATTATTATTTTTTATATTTTTTTATTAGTTGAGATTTATTATGATATTTGTAGTAAATTTGTTTCCAGCAGTGATACCGGTATCGGTATCTTTGTTTTCTCTCTTCTCCCTATCTGATAATTACACGGAGCCAATAACATCCTGCTACGTACACAATGATACTGTATCATTTAACTCAACAGAGTGATACTTTCAGATAAAGTTTTATTTCCAAATCCATTTTAAAATGATTTTTGGGCCTATGAAACCCAGCAAAAATCATTGCTAGACATGCTCTAAGTGTACTACTTTTGTTGTTGAAAAACAAATATAGTTTTTTTTCTTCCTAAAAACAAAATTATAGTTCAAAGTTTATATATTTTTTTAATTGAAGATTTAAAATAATTAATTTATAAAACATAAAATATAATTTATATATGTCTAAGAGCATCATTATCGGTAGGTTTTAATGAGTTTCTTAAGAAGTTTCTTAGAATAAAATATTGTATAATTAATAAAAAGCAGGTTTATACCTAAGAACCGATTCTTATTTAAGCAACTTAAGAAGCGGTTCTTAAGTTATACGTGTCATTATGTAATTGGTCTGACGTTTTGAGTAGAGGAAACGATGTTCTTTCGTCTCGATGAAAATCATTTTTCTCTTCTTCTCCTCGCGAACTCCGTCTCCTTCATCTCCGGCCGAATCGTTTGGCTTCTCCGGCGGATTCGATTCGTCTTCCGGCGGATTCGATTCGTCTTCCTCCTCCGTTGTATCGTCGGTTCTTCGCAACAAGAAGAAGAAACCATGGCTTCATCTGTAATCGGTTCGTTCGTCTGCAAATCCTCGAAGGTTATTTATCATCTTCATCACCATTCCTTGTCGATTTCAATATATTTCGAGTTTCTGATTTCGAAATTTAGGGTTTTCTTCAAATTTAGGATTTTCTTCAAATCAACTCTGATTTTGGTTCATAGATGTCAGATATAATCGATCAAATCAACTCTGATTCTGGTTCACCTTAAAATTTTGTTAATTTGCAGGTGATAGCAAAAGAAGCAAGAGATCTTTAATAGATTTTGTTGCGCTGATTAATGTCTGGTGTGAAGTCATAGAAACCATCCTAGCGTAAGAAAAACGGATCAAAATCTTTGGCTGTTTACTTTTACAGTTCAGTATGCCTCTACGAGCAAAAGTCGTCGGATATTACTGCAGGTTCGTGTTTATGATGTTGCAACAATGTCATGTTCCTACGTGTTAGCTGGCCATAAGGAAGTTGTTCTGTCCCTTGACACTTGCGTATCTAGTTCTGGGAATGTTCTAATCGTGACTGGAAGTAAAGACAAAACTGTAAGTCCATCTACTTACCTTGTAGTTTTTCATTAACTATGTTCCATTTTTTTGTGATGCTATTAGTGCTAGGGTTATGAGCTTCTGCCTTACCTTTATTTCTAACGGAAGAGTATATTTCTAGCGTTTTGATGGAATATGTTCACAGCCATCACCCGAATAAACTTCTTGCTAATTAAAAGTTTTAATAGTCTGGTTTCCATGGAGCTGTCATGTTTCCTTGATCTTTAGTCTGACCATCATCTTGAACCTCTTCCGTTGTACAGGAAGAAACAATCTTGAGAGGTCAAGAGCTGGAAAACGCAGTGTTGGATGCTGAATACACTAAAGCCATAAGATTAGCATTTGGGCTTCGTAGGATTCATATAGGGATTTTTCAATTGTATGAGTAAACGTACGATGTGTAATTTGAGTATTTCTATTAAATGCAAGTCATATACTATGTTGAAGACTAAAGAGTTTCTGAATACATTTTTGGATAGCTTAGACTTGGTTTTAGATTTTGTATTAGACTATAGGTAATTATGAAATGTATTAGACTATAGGTAATTATGAAATGTATATACATATATAAAACAAGTTAAAGTACGATAGGTTCAAGATGGGTTCGAGACAAATTATATAAAACAAGTTAAAGTATATACATAATTATGAAATTTATAATTATGAAACCTAACTGATAAAACAAATAGGAAAAATTATGAGAACATGCATCATACTCCATAATATGATAGTAGAAGACGAACAAGATGGACACACTCAATATGATGTTTCAGAATTTCAACACGGAGAAGGAAACAGAAGTGCACATGTGGATCTTACTTTTTCTACAGAAATGCCTACAAACCTCCAAAATATGTTGGGTGTTAGAACAAGAATTCGTGATAGACAACTGCATCAACAATTGAAAGCTGATTTGGTTGAGCATATCTGGCAAAAATTTAGACGTGCTCAAGATAATAATTGAATGTTGTTTTGCTTCTTTTTTTTTAAATCTATGTTTAAAATGTAATATTTATATGTCAACTATGTTTAATAAAAAAAATAAACTCTATTTAAAATAAAAACAAAACTATTAATTTTTTTTTTTTAAGAACTCCTAATAGGATTCTACCAATAAAACAGCAAAAACAGAAGTTTCTTAACAGAGTTTCTTAACTTCAAATTTATAATTAAATATTGCTTAAGAACCCCAAATGGGTTTCTCCCAATAATGATGCTCTAAGACACTACTGGTCGTGATATTGACACGTGGGCAAGCGAAAAATGAGGTGTGTATATTATACTGTAATTCGACCGACTCCGAGAGTCGAAACGTAGACGCGGGAAAATGCAGGTGGAGGAAGCCAAGATCTTGCTCGGTTTTCCTCCCGATTCTCGTCCCGATCCTTCTCAGGTTCTTAAATTATCCTATTACTCTTTGATCTGTGAGCTTTTCTGGGAAATTTCGATCACTGAATTCGATAGTTAGGGTTTTGGCTCGATCGTTTGATTTGGTGATCGCAATTGAATCGAATTTCCGAGTTTAGTTTGGGTATCATTCGTTAGGTTTGCGAATTGCGAGTTGTTTATGATATGATTCGGTAGGTTAAAGCTGCTTACCGGAGGAAAGTATGGGAATCACATCCTGACCTATTTCCAGATGATCAGAAGCTCGGTGCTGAGTCTAAGTTCAAATCGGTGAGATTTAACATTCCTTTCTTTCTTTCCTTCTCACAAGAAAATTAAAAGTTTGTCTTCAATTTGGTTGCAGATTTCTGAAGCTTACTCTTGCCTTGAGTCTGGTAATTTACTCAGATTGAGATTGACCTTTCCTTGGCTATAGTCAAAAACCCAAATGAGCTAGTAGATTCGTATTGGGTGAAATCAGGTTTTGGGGTTTACAAGTTTGCAGATCAGGACACACTTACTCTGTTTTTTTAATAGAATGTAGCCAATTACAAATCGATCATTCTGAACCATTGTCTCTAGTAAAATATCAAGCTTTCTAAGTTGCACACATTGGTCTCTCTTTACAGGTGATGTTAAAGGTCAACTGTATTCCAGAGCAGGTATAAAAAAAATACAGTATGTGTTAAAACTAAGCGTAGTTGATGATGACACTCTCAATTTGTAACATTGATAAGGTGTGTATTCGAGGGTGGTCAAGACGGGAGTTCCGCGGACTTATGCATATGCCAAAAGAGGTAACGCCTGGTTGATCGGTGCACCTTTCCTTTTGATCGTCCTTGGAACCATCGGGCTTGGTGGAATCAAAGCTAACAGGTCAGTCTTCCACATGGTTTATTGGTTTATCGGTGTGATCCTTTAATTTTACTACCATCGACTTAGCTATACTGTAAATTTGAAAATACTAGTGATTGATTTCTTAATAAAAATTATGATTGGTGTGTTTTGGTTCTTTTTTGTTGGGGCATTTGCAGGGCATATAATATGCAAAAACAGACGTTCCCGTCTCACAATCCTTTCCTACCTTGATTCAGAGTCTCTTTCAACACAACATTTTGTATCACTGAAGAAGTATGTTACTTTAATTGTACAAATGTTATTCCAATACATTTGCCTTTCTTAATTGTACAAATTTAATTAGTACTAGAGCATATAAATTAAAATGGAAAATATGAATATACATTTTTGACTAAAGAATATTGTAAAAATTAGGTTTCAAATTCGTATGGTAATAGCAGAAAACTTGGAATAAAAAATAGTTAATATGATCTGGCTTAGAATCAGGGATTTGGCAACAAAGGGGAGAAATTAGGTTAGATTATATGGTTATACTTTTATTTTGATATACGTAACTTGGATACAACTAATATTCGTCTTCAACTAATAGTTTTCAAGAAATCATTGATGGAATAAAGATAGTTTTCAATAGCATTGACTTAAATAAAGGATATCACACAATAATAAGGTCCTCTCGAAAACATGATTCAGAAAAAGACGGAAGTAAAAAAAGAAAGACAAGTTAAAAAAAAAAAAAAGTTGAAATTACAGATATTATCCCCCAACGACACTGGGATCTGTAACCTCTTTAGACCAAAAGAAACAGATTGCAGAAACTTTGGTGATGCAGAGATTCCCAAATCAACGTTTCTTCTCACACAAACTTGTTTATTCTCCAGCAGACGAAATTGAGCAATCTTCTTCTTGATAGCAACAATAAGGTTTTTATGAACCCAACCATGTACTAATACATAACCAATAGGCCCAAACCTTAACCATCCCCAAATTTCTAGCCTGGACTCATTTGTACTAAACCGACGCAAGTAAAATGAAAAAAAAAAAAGGTGCATCTATTACTTAAGGACTACTACTCAAACTTCAGAATCATTGCATTCTGCAGTTTTTGATATGGAAAACACTATTTTCCATGTCTTAGTTCTCGAGGTTTGGTATTCAGAGTAGTAACCCATATATGCTCTGCTTATGGCTACTACTACATCTTCAATATTTCATGGAACAAAGATTGGATTTCAGGCAACAGTTTGGATACCTGTCACGGTTTCAGTAGCGTTATCGTTTGTAATCTCTGCAGCAAGGTTAATAGTAATTGGTTTCCATCCTGTTTGAGGATGAGTAATCCATTTCTTCGAGGTTGCTGTTATATTCAAGATCTGAACTATGTCACCTAAAGTATACTCTTTTAGGCATTCCTTTTTCAGAACTTGTGCAGCTTCGTACCTACATATTAGATCAAAAGAAGAAAACAGTATTTTCAGAATGATTATCAACAATGAACAATAGATTCCATAAGTAAACAAAATTTCTAACCTGCACTGAGTTGCCATAATTGCCACCCGCCCAGAAGACGAGGTTAGAAACTGTTGTAATCTATCCCAAGTTGGTTTTGGGTATTGTTTAGGGCTGCCCCCTAAAGGGTTTACACAGTTCCATAAAGCTTCATCTTTGCCAATGTAAAGCTTTAGTTTACCCATATTTATCATCATGATCATATGATGCTCCTTTGCACCGTCTAAAGCTTTCTTTACATCAGTACCGCGATGCTTTGGATCTCCAAACTGAATGCAATCAGTGATATTGGGCTCGGTAGGCATAATTTTTTCGGTTTTCAAGATGTTTAGAGCATGTAAGATAACGCCTATAAGGCCTTGAACATACTCAGATGGTGGAAGGCACTCTTGTGTTCCCCACACCCCATTGCTGGAACCAGATCCAGTAGTAACCACTGGAGGCTGAGAAGGTGAGACTCCAGGAGAGAAAGAATTGGTGTAGCTTGTGGTTGTAGTAGTATGGGTTACTGGGGCACTACTACTACACCGTGGAAGATAACCTTTATTTGGACCGTTTAAGCTAGGAGAATATGAGGATTCCATCTTTGGTCTGAACTCATGTCTAACTTGAGGATTGAACTTGGGACGATTTTGAGTTTGACTCGGGTATTGAGATACACTTAGATTGCTGAGATCAGGTGCAGCCATGAGAGGAGGAGACGGGAACCTAGGCCCGTCATTTCTCGGATGCATTGGACGGAAACCATTACCAATAGGAGGATGCAGATTCTCTGGGCGATAAGGTCGGAAAACATTACCATAAGACGGCCGCAAATTAGGAGCACCAGGCCTGGCAGCATTGGGATAATAGTTCTGCGCATGGTTTGGGATGCTATTTCCATTATTCCAAGAAGGATCAGGGTTAGGGTAAGGTTGTCTAGGAGGAAAAGGAACAGGTCGAGGAGGATAATTGTACTGATTCTGAGGATTACTCATCACATTACCAGGGAAAGGGTTAACATTGCTGGTGGGTAAAATGGGAGGAGGTATGGTGTTGGAAACATATGGCTCACTACTTGTAAGAAAGTCATGGGGTTTCTTAAACAGCTTTCCTTGACTGTTCTGTTGCTGACGGTGATTATTGTTAGGCTTACTTTCCTGAACCTTTGGTGCGGCAGGCTGATGATTTGACGATTTTGGAAGGTATTTAACCTTGAATTTGTTATCAAGGATTCTTCTGGTGTCAGGATTTGAATCCAGAGGTTGGCTTGATGGAGCACACTCCTGAGTTGATATCTCTGAGCCAGAAGTTGGGGGCGTCGCATTGGCAATAAGCTGTAAGCTTTCGCTTCGTGAGAGAGGGCTTCCACCAGCTGACAGGCTTGTCCAAAGCCATACTGTCCTTGCAGCATGAACCAGCGGCACGGATGCTTTGCGAGGCTGAGCTAAGAGAACATTGTACCGTCTCAACCTCAACTGGTGAAGAGCATCGGAGAAGTCTCTATCCCCTGAGATTAGCATAAAATTTGCAGGTGCGGGATTATCCAGCGCCCAACAAAACATGTTTACTAGAATCTTCTTATCACTCGCATCTTTCGCTCCTGGAACAATATCCCCAACACACAAAACATAAAACGAAAAGAAAACACACTTTAGCTACTAAAATCAAAATCAAACCAAAGCACTAAACAACAATTTCGACTCAGAATTGAAATCCAACCATTGAAAAGCGGCATGCATAATCGATCAACCGCAATAGAAACGTGAGGAGTAATAATCGCGCAATAGAACACATGAGTGAAAGAGATAGAGTTTTTAAAAAGGGTTTAAGAAAGCTCACCGGCGGGGACGTGATTGAGGGCGATTCCGGTGGAATTAAGGGCCTGCTGGATGGTCGGAGGGATCTGATTCGTATCGCCAAAAGCTGAGATCGAGACTGGACCACAATAATTCATCTTCACAAGTGCCGAACTAATGTTCTGCGCGATCCCATGAGCATCGACACCCTTGGGGACTTGACAGTTCTCTATATCCCACCACACTGCTGTCTTCGCCCTCACGTACTGCGCTTCAGCCATCTCCGCCGCCGCCACCACCGGCATCGTTTCAATATCTCCTTCGCCCACCGTGTTCATCGCCGCCGCTACCGTGCCAAAAAGGGCATTCAATTATTATTACTCACCATATAACCTTTTTCTCTACCCTTTATATTCCCCTACTGATGAAGCGATTATGATTTGACGGTTTTACCCTTGAGCTAGCGACGTTTCGTGGCACACGAGGTGGAAGGGTAATTTCGGGAATGAATGATGAAGCGTTTTGATTGGTGGAGAGTCGTGGTTATTGCCTTGTTGGCATTAAGTTAGTGGTGATACTGTGGTTATCTATTCCACGTTGACTTTGACTTCAATGAAAGACTCAGTGTTTTCCACCAAGAAACTTCCTTCCGTTCCATAATTTCTTTCCACGACGTTTACGTCTCAACTTTTTTTTTTTTTTTTCAAATAAAAAGCAAGTAACTATTACAAGCAGAGAATGAGAATTAAGTAAGTGCTTAATCTAGTTTTAAAACTTCCTTCTGTTTTAAAAACTAGAAGGAAGTTTCATCAGTAGATTAAGCACTTGCTTAATTCTCATTCTCTGTTTTAAAAACTTCCTTCTGTTTTTCAAATATCATGTGCAAAATCCATCTTAACTTCCTCACAATCAAAATCACGATATAAGTATATATATCTAAGATGTTGCTCAACATCAAAATTTTACGTCTTAACTTCCTCACAATCCATCTAAATTTCCACAATGATCTTAGATATTGATGTTTTTTTTCAAATATCATGAGCTTGTGTAGTAATGTCAATGAACAGTAGAAAACCAAGAAAAGTAATATATTTTTTTTTATTCACGTAAATGAAACAATTTGGCCGCTTAACTTATATTGGACGTACTAATTAATAGTTTGGACTGTGATAATTCATGGGTAAATCTCAAATCAATGGAGAGGTCCAGACTAATCTTCTGAAAATGTATTACCAACGGGCTAAGCGTACATTCGGATTTGTAAATGAGGCTTAATTAAATATTATTAGCCTCATATCACATTTGACCAAACAACAACATTTTTTTGTTTATAGTGGGAGTCGAAGTTAGGAGAATCACTGTTCATGGATTTTAAAGTCGACAACCACCAAGTTACCACTGCCTATACCACTGCCTAGTTAATGAATGAATGAATGAATGAATGAATGAATGAATGAAGAGTTGATGCTGACTGTTGAGCAAAATAATAATAATAAGAAATGCATCTAAAACAAATAATTTGTGTTGACACCTTAGTAAGTTTGGTTGAGTAGTATTCTGTAGAAAAATATTTATTTAAAAAAAATTGAGATATTTCTCGAATAAATTTCTAATGTTTTTTTTTTGACCAAAAAAAATTATAATGTTGTTTAGAAAAATATAAACATAACACACTAATGTAGTCATTTTTTTTAGTGACAATGTATTTTCTGGGATTATGGAAGGCAAAGTATCCACGAATTCACGTTAGTAGAGGAATAATTAGAACATATTATAAACTTGTGGACTAATAATAATAAATAAATAAAATGTTACTAAGCTCGGTTGTTCCGCTTTCGGTTATATGGTTACCAAATGTTACTTAAATGAGATACTCATATATATTTCTCTTTTTTTAAATTTTTTCTGTTTTTTAACGGTGGGTATCTCATTGAAATAACTTTTCCTAATGCCATTTGATACTGAACTTGAATCTTATAATGAGCAGGTGATGGATGTGGATTTGCTTGCATGAGAAGAAGTTAATTAAGTAGGTTTCGTTTTGGCGGTTTGCTTTACACTTTTAGATTTTTTAGCTTTATATTTTTTTTTTGGATTTGAACTTTATATTTTAGGTCTGCTATGTTGAATTTTTTATATAAGTTTTTTAAAATAACCAAATAACTAGGATTTAACCCGCGCTAATTATAGCGCGGAGTAATTTTTTTAAAATTTATTGTTTTGAATTTTAAAAAAAAAATGTTTTTATCTGAATTTTACAATATAACTAACTAATGATTATAAATAAAGCTGTCAATTTGTAATAATTTGTCTATTTAACCCGTTTTGCAGTGAATTAAAATATTATCTGGGCTAACTCGCAGTGATATATATTCAAATAAAATATAATAAATTATAGTAAAAAATATAGCAAGATTTTGAATATATTTTTTTCTTTGAATATATATGAATTGATTATTATTTTAAAATATATAGTATTGAAAATAATTAAAAAATTAAATAATAAATAACCTCTTTAATACAAGGGTGAATTGCAACAATATTATGTTTGGGAGAGCTAATTAGATAACTACCATAACAATGCAGTCAATTAACTTTCTAGCAATAGTCAACTGTCCAAAATAAGGGGAATTATCGAAAACACCCTTGCTCCCTTATTATCTACAATACTTTTTGGCTGACACATTCCCTCTCTTTCTCTCTTTCTCTTTCCTCTTTTTCTTTCTTTTTCTCTTTCCTCTTCCTCAAACTCGTTTCCTCTTTCTCTTTCTTTTTTTCTTTCCTCTTCCTCTTTCTCCTTTCCTCTTTCTCTTTCCTCTGGTTTTGCGACTCGCCGGCGAGTTATTATTCTAACGCGAAGCCTTTGCCCTTTGGCTTAAGGGTGGCCATGGCTACTCGAATCTCGAATATTCACCAGGTTTAGAGTAAATCTCGATCGGGCCAAGACTGAAGAAGCTGCCACGGACTCTCCACCACCTCCTAGCTTCAATTCCATTTCCAAGCTGCTCTAACTTACATGAAACTGTAATTAACTATTTTTCAAAATAGTTACCTACTGTATAGTTAACTAGTATAGTAGTTAATATTTAGTACATTATATAGCAAATAGTTGGCTATAATAGTCAATTATTATAAGGATAATTCACTATATAATTCGTTTTTTTGTCATATAGTCAACTATTAGATAACTATGAATTATAATTACAAATAATCGGTTATATTTTCACATGTAGTTAACTATGTACCCCAAATAGTTAACCATAAATAGTCAAATACTTTTATGTAGTTAAGTATTTTCACATATAGTTAGTTGCTCCAAACTTACATATCCCGTTTCCTCAATTTTAGAAACTTTGCACGGTCCAAATGTGACCAACACTGGTGATCTTGAAGATGGAGATGGAGATGAAGATTGAACTAAAAAAGCAGAAGAGATATTTGTGGTGTAGCAACATTCATTAGCTATATGAAATTGTAGTTAACTATTTTTCTAAATAGTTAAATATTGTATAGTTAACTAGTATAATAGTTACTATTCAGTAAATTATATAGCAAATAGCTGACTATAATAGACAATTATAAAGATAATTCACTATATAATTCATTTTTTGTCATATAGTCAAGTATATTAGATAACTATGAACTGTAATTACAAATAATCGATTATGTTTTCATATGTAGTTAACTATATACACAAACAGTTAACCAACGTCTAGTCAAATATTTTTATGTAGTTAACTATTTTCACATATAGTTAATTATATACCCCAAATAGTTAACCATAAATAGTCATTATTTTATGTAGTTAACTATTTTCACATGTAGTTAAAAAATAATAGCAGAATGTCCAAATAGTTAACTATACCATATACATATAACAATTTTTAGATATACACGCGTCCATCATCGTCAACACCTTACCATCCTCCCTCCGAAACGCCGCCTCCAACAACATGTCCATGCTCTTGCCGGAGTACCTCCGGTTCCTCCTGAAAACTCATGTGGGCCTGATCTCGAAGAGCTCCGAGTTGGGGGGAGCCGTCGTCGGCGACGAGCAGGGCGGCGAGTTCCGGCAACAATGTCGAAGAAATCAGAGATCTGAGCGTGAGGGTCACCGGTCTGAAGGCGGATATGGTATTCGTGGTGGACAATAGAAGCTCCGGCGACAATGGCAGTGGCTGAGGAAGACGACAGTGAGGAAGACGGATGGAGTATGTGAGGAAGACGCCGTTGAGGAAAACTCCGGTGAGGAAGCCGTAAGCGTGGAAGAAGAATTTTATTAGCCGGAAACTAGACACCAAGTATTTTAGAGAAACATAATATTGAGCATATGACAAAGGAAAGACGAGTATTTTGGGTCGAAGATGGAGTATGAAATTCAGATCTAGTCTCTTTGTCTGAAATTCAGATCTATTCAAAACAGAGTCAGATCTAATGTATCCCATACAAATCGGACCTAACAAACCACCAAACCAAACAAACCCACTTACCAGAACAAGAGTTTTCCTGACCTCAAAATCGGTTTGCTTTCAGAGAAGAGAGAGAACGAAGCTTCGAGACGGCTAATCAGGAGCATGAGGGATAATTGTAACAATGGAGAGCGAAGATATGAGAGAGAATAAAGGTCCCGAGAATGAAATGGCGAGAGAAACAAATGCAGGAATCGTTTTCTCTTTCATATGGAAGAAAGAGAAAAAGATTTGAATATGACGAAAGAGAAAACGATGAGTGAATGGAAGAAAGAGAAAATGTCAGAATAGATGAAAAAAGGGGATGCTATAGATGAGTTGAGTTTTTATGGTGTAAAGTGGGTGAGGGATTATAGTGTATTTACACAACCCTTACTTTTGAATAAAAAAATCTAGTTTTGTTTACTTAATTTGGGTCCAATTTTATGTTATCCCACCTAGTTTCCCTTAATACAAAATATATACTTTCCATATTATAATCAATAATTTTAAAAAACTATTATATTATTTTCTATTTTAATTATTCTTTGTTATTTGTAATGGCATTTCATGTAATAACTTACAAAACAAAGTTCATTTTTAAAAATGTCTTCTTAAATAATATTATAGAGATCTATTAACGCCCTAAATAATATGAGAAATAAACTACCACAGTCACGCAAGCAACGACTCGCTTGTTTTGTTTCTTCCAATTACTCCCACTTGTTTAAGATTCAAACTAAACAGCACAGTTTGGTGGTCAGATCATTAAATCAATGCCTTAATTCTATGCACACTATGTTGATGGGTTGTATGGGAAAGGGAAATCAATTTTCCGGTATAAATAAATAAAATCCTTTCTTAAACGGTGACGGCCAAGAATTAACACTAAGGTGCTCCTCCTCCGGCAGGTCCGGTCCGAGCATTCAACAATGGTTGAAGAGCCTTCACGACAATGCTCATGTTTGGTCTGAAATCAGCTTCGTATTGTACACACAATGCAGCAACAGCAGCTAACTGCATTATCAACACAAAGTCAGGTTAAACATTTGAATCGAGGAAAACTTTTCTTCTTCTTCTTCTCTTGTGCTCTATCATCATTAGTTCAAGATTGGTTTTGGTTTATACCTTAGCAACAGCTTTTGGAGGGTAATCTCCTCCGAGTCTTGAATCAACACACTGCTTAACTTTGTCTTCGCTTAGCTTTGGTGTAGCCTAAGGGAAAAGCAGAGTTTTGATTGTTTAGTAATATGTTTGTAAAGATAATGATGCAAGATTGTTCAAATATCGCTGGAAAAATATCAGTATTACCCATGTGACTAAACTTTGCTGGCCTCGAGGCAATGTATGATCAACGGGCTTTCGACCTGTTAGAAGCTCGAGCAATACAACGCCGAAGCTGTACACATCACTCTTGGCACTCAATTGCCCAGTCATTGCATATCTGGTCAAGAGAAAGATAGCATATGAGAGTGAGAGCGTTGAGCAATGGAGAGTTGACAAGAAACTTACTCAGGGGCATGATAACCAAAGGTTCCAAGAACACGAGTTGAATGAAGGCGTGCTGCCATATCAGGAGCTTGATTTGAAAGATCAAAGTCAGCGATTTTAGCTACATCATCATCAAAGATTAGAACATTGCTGGACTTTAAGTCGCGGTGGATGATATGTGGATTCGCCTTCTCATGCAAGTACTCAAGCCCTCTTGCAGCTCCAACCGCAATCTTCACTCGTTGAGGCCAGGACAAGAGTGGACCAGGCTTTGATCCCTTGACACCTTTTCTCCCTGAGGAAGCATTGGATATGTTATAACACCAACACAAGAAGGGAAGTAAAACAACAAATATATATGTTCTACTACATTGTACCATGAAGAATATCATGAAGAGATCCATTTTGGGCAAACTCAAAGACAAGTATCCGCGAATTCCCATCAACAGAGTAACCAAGCAGCTCAACAAAGTTATCATGCTTCAACCTGGAAACCATGGAAACCTGCAGGTTCATTTTCCAAATTAAAAAACGCAGAGCCGGACACATCAACGATAACAACATATATCCACCAAACCTGGGCAAGGAATTCATTGTCAGGCTGTTTGTTAGAGTCTAGCTTTTTAATGGCTGCAGGCTGATCATTCTTTAACACCCCGTGGTATACTCTTGCATAAGATCCTTCACCGATGAGAGATTTTGATCCAAAATCATCCGTTGCTTCGATAAGTTCATCAGCAAGAATGGCGGCTACTTCTATAGGCTGCACCTTGACAGTTTTTTGTGAAGTTTCAGAGGCATTGCGCCTTCCATCATTTCCTTCAATTCGACAACACAGGTATGAAGAAGAGAGACACGATTATTGATAGTAAGAGAGACTATTGTATGAATTATGAAGAAGACAAGTACCTCCAGGCTGTTTGGTCATATTCTTCTGGCCTCCATAATCAGCAGCTCCAAGCAAATCATCTTCACGGCAACAACCGAAACAGCTCATTGTTCCTGTCTGTGTGGCATTTAATTCGAGATCACAATTGGAATAAGAAAATTATACATTGAAAATCCCAACACACATTACACCGAAATTCGAGCAAAAACCCAACTCGTAAAGCGTATATTATAGCTAAAGCCTCGCATTCTCCTAGTGAATGAAGCGACTGAAGAATCTACAGAAACTAAGCTACGGTTCACTTGCATTCAAATCGGAGAGAAAAAAACTACAACCAATAATCACCTTGATCCAAAGCAGAAACACAAAGACGAAGGCGAGAGATTTTGAAGATCTGAAAAAAAATCGTCTGTAAAAGCGTAATCTAAGGGGAAAAAATCTGAACTTTTTTGCGCTGTGATAAGGAAGAAATCGAACGTTTTGGTGGGACCCACTTTCTTCCTGACTGCTCTAACTTGGACTTAAATGTCAACGTTTGATAGCTAGTCAACGTTCGTTCACGCCGTTGGATGACGACAAACGGAATCAAATCCCCCCCATTTTTACCTTTGCCAGATAAATAAGAAATTCCAAACAATATATTAACTTTCATGGCATCAGTAGGGCTGTCAAAATGGGTTGTCCACGTCCATTTAGATCCGTCCAATAGTATCCATTTTGATTGTGGACAAATTGTGTCCATGTCCATTAACGTCCATGTCCATTAACGACCATGCCCATTAAAGACCATGTCCAAATGGGCTGTCCATTAGTGTCCATTGATCAGAATATAATCAATTGTTTAAAAAATAANTCAAAATGGATAAAATAATTATTAGGTTTATTTATAGGTGGTGGTTTCGATTAGGGCTGGGCAAATTATCCGTTAGATTCGTTTCGATCCGGTATTCGTCTCGATTCGATCCGAAAAATCCGGATATCCGTAAAGATTCGAAACAAAGCAAATACTAAAATGTAGTATCCGTCTAAAACAAAGCAAATCACAAATACTAAGTTTAGAAAGGCCGGATATCCGCTCCGATCCGTAGATCATATATATATATATATATACATAATATGTTATAAATTTATAATGTTTATTTACATTTTCTTTATTTTTTTAATAAATAAAAAATTCAAAAAAAAAATATGCACGATAAAAATATATAAACTCTATAATAACTAATTAAATATTAATAAAAATGTTTATATTGAAGTTTAAGTGAAGATATTACTTTTTGTATGATTATTTTGTCTATCATTCTTTATATAAAAATGAAACTAAATGAGTTCACTTGTTTTATACTTGTTAGAGCATCTTTATTGGGGTTTCTTAACTTAAATTTATTAATTAAATAATCATTAAGAACCTCAAATGGGTTTCTCCAATAATGATGCTCTTAGTTCATATTGGATAAAAAAAATGAATTATAAACATTTTTATGTTAGTTTTTGTTTGTATTGAATGGAGCGCAATAGATATCCGCAAATATCCGTAAATTTTCCAGATATCCGGATATCTGTATTTTTTCGGAGCAAAGCAAATCACAAAATTAGATATTCGGTAAAAACGGAGCAAATCACAAATAGTAGAATTTCCTGGGATATCCGCTCCGTGCCCACCCCTAGTTTCGATTAATTATTTGTATGAAAGATCTGATTTTTTTTTCCATTTTTTCGTTTATAATTTATTTTCACGTAAATCTGCGTATGCGAGTCCTAATAAAATGCATTATTAAGTGGGCCTATAAAATTTGTCAATGCAACTAAGCCCATTAAGAGTATCATTAACTAATCGACCCAGTCTAGTTCCATTATCATATTTTAGGTTTCATTTTGTTTGATCCATTATTTAAATAGAAAATACGAATCGGTGCAATTCAAGAGTAAACAGTGCTAACAATGAACAGAGAAGATGAAAAGAAACACCCTAAACCGTTGTAAACATAGCGGTTTCAAGAGTTAAACACAAAAACGGCCATCAAAAACCAAAAAGTCGCAACCTTTTAAAAGCATATAAAGGAACAAAAAAATTAACCCTCTGCTTTCCACCGTCTTCTCTGAATCCTATTTTCTTTTGTTCTCCAAAAATCACAAACAATGGATTCAAGAAGAAACCGAGGACGAGGTGACAGATTATCCAGCTTACCGGATCTCCCTCTGGTTCTGGTTATTTCTAAATTGCCCATCAAGGAAGCCGTGAAGACCAGTGTTCTAGCCAAGCGCTGGAAGAATCTCCATCGTCAAACGACCAATGTGGCTTTCAAAGAATCCGATTTCGCGAAACGCTCTGTCTCCAATGATGAAGAAACCGAAAGGGATGCAAGGGTTTCGTTCGTTCGCTATATGGTTAAATGGGTTTCCAAATTTTCCGGTGAAGCCATCGAAAGATTCGAACTTTGTCTCTCCAAACCGGTCGGCTTCGAAACAGAGATCACGTCACTGCTCGAGTTCGCCGTCTCCAAACAAGTCAAGCATCTAGTTCTTGATTTCTCTGACCCTTCTTTGATTACAAGAAATCAAGCAGCAGCAGCAGCGAGTGTGTTTCAGTTGCCGGAATGCGGATACAATCTAGCGACTCTAGAGTCACTGAAGCTATTCGCATGCTATTTTGATCCATCAAGGCTTGTGAAACCGGGATCGTTAAAAAGTCTCTGTTTTGGTTGGATCCAACTCGGAAAGATCATGGCTTTGTTATCAAAGACTCCTCTTCTCGAGAGTCTGAGCATTCAAAACTGCTCGAATGTTGGTCTCGAAGCGATAACCGAATATAACAACCGGTTAAGGGAATTGATATTCGAGAATTGCAGTTTCGCCACGGAGTACTCTACCCTCGACCTGCCCAATATTCAGATCTTCAAGTACTCTGGAAAAGTTCATTACTTTCAGTTCATGAAAGTGAATAGGATAATGGAAGAAGCGTACTTGGATTTTAGTGCAGAGACAGAGCACGACGAAGAGACGGGAACAATTCTCTGTGGTCTCCTTTATGATCTCCTATCGGCTAGGAAGTTAACGGTCTGTCCTTTCCTCATCCAGATGATCAAAGACAGTGAAGATCCGGTTCGGTTACAAGCACCGATGGAAACAACACATTTGGTAATCAAGACGAAACTGGTACCGGATGACTTCATTGGGATTAGACTCATGATCAATAGCTGTCCTGTTTTGGAAACTCTCACTTTCCAAATGCTTCCTCGTATACCTGACCCAACGACCAATCCTGGCTTCGATCCAGAAACGTATTGGGCGTACGTACTAAGTCATAAGTGTTTGAAGAAGACGCTAAAGGTTGTTGAAGTGAGGAATTTCACTGGCGGCACGTACGAGTTACATATGTTGAAGTTTTTGATCCGGTGGGGTCTCGTATTGGAGAGGGTGGACCTCTATTTGCCGTGGGGAACGCTGGAAATTAACAAGATTTGGGCACATGCTTTAGTGAGGAGGCTTAGCGACTCGTGTGAGGCATCTTCGGACCGTTTATGGATTCGTCTACTCGACGGCTGAATAGAATCGTCAAGCTTTAGTTAATTAAGTTGCCTATCTATTAGAATGATCGAGTAAATTGTGGTTACTGTGTATGTATATCCATACATTTGCAAAACTTTTGTTTAATTTAAATTAAAAAAAAGTTCCTATTCATTATTACTACCGATTCGTTTCTTTTTTAAATCCATCCAACCAAAAGTGGAACACAAGTATCAAAAACATATCAAAAAAAGAAGAGAAAAAAAAACACAAAAATTACACAATCCAACTCTCATTAATAAGATTCCCTGAAAAATTCTTACCTTTACACTCTGACATAAAAAAAAGCGGCAGATAAGTTTTTTCCAGAAAAAATTAATTATCATCCTTCTTCATGCTCCTTGAGAAGCCAGAGAACATTAATTATTTAGGAGAAAAGTTTTGCACCTCCTTTACGCCAAACACCACGTACCGGTAATCCACCGGTTTGATTGTCATCTTTTGATTCCGGTTCAGGCTCATGGTTAGAGTTGTGAAGATCTAGAAATGCAGCCATTGATCCATCACCAAGTCGTACTCTGTGAAACTTAGATGTTTTTCGTTGCTGCTTTCTTCCAGCCGAATAAGATTCTGTCCCTGTTACTTGTGATTTGCCTTTGTCTGACCGGTAGGTATTCTTATCTTTCGATATGGCCTCTTCTTCTTCTGCCTGAGGATTCTGTGAGGACTGCAACCTCCTCACTGTATCCATAAAGTTATCTGCTAATGCTTCTTTTGGATCAGCAACCTTCACAGCTTTCCCTTTGTTTTTCTTTGAACCTTGACCCTCTTTAGCTTGAGTCGAGCTCTGCGCAGCACCATTCTCTTTTGTGTCATCTCTACTCAAACTGGCATTGTTGTGGGTATCAATGAGCTCCTTCTGCCTTTTAGGGTCCGGGCAGAGTCTAGCAAGATCAATAACTAAGTGAGACAATCCATAACCTTTCACATACTCCAAGTAAGTTCTAGCATCAATCGAACCTTGACGATACTGTCCTGATACATCTTTGAAGGTCATGAATAGATCTTCATCATGACCAAGCGCAGATCGCATTTTCTCAATCAATGACTTGTTGGCAGACTGTACATCTGGAGGCGGTTGGGAGTTTGAAGATCCCTGTGTAATGGTGGATGATGTCTTGTGATTTTGCACAACAGCAGAAGAAACTGGAGGAAAATCCGAATGAGAAAGTTGAAGTGATCTTGTATCAGATAGATTAGGGGCTGAGGATGAGTGAGGAATCCTATTTGCATTACGAGCAGCCTGTGGAACAGCAGAAATAGGAGGTCTAGGCTGTGAAACTCTGGCATGGGACCTAGATTGGGCTGAAGAACTAGGGGCTTGTACAGGTGTGCGACCTATTGCTGGCCATCCCGAAGAAGAATTGCCACGACCACTTATATTAGATGCTTGTGCTGGGACTCGGTTAACCGCTGGCCATGCTTGAGAAGGACTAGCAACGGCAGTAGCGGTAGCTGTTCGATTTGTTTGACGTCTTAGACGAGCAGCCAAGGTGTTAGTAGGCGCACTCTCCAAGTTCTGTCCAGATCTCGGTTGACCAGCGAGAGGAGGAAACGCAGATTCTCCAAGACGTGAAGTACCAACACCAGAGCTGCCCACAGCTTGAAGATACCGCGAAGAGGGTTCCATATCGGTAGTTGATAGAGATTCCATTGGTTGAATAAGAGGATCACCATCATCAATGTGCCTGTTGTTGATCTCAGAGAATCCAGGTGGTGCACTTGAGGGTGGAGGAGCAGGCTCTTGTCGAGAATTCTCAGACTCGGATAAACGAAGAGCAGCATGAACTGCAAGATTATAATCATCATCATCATCACCAGGCTCACGACGAAATGATCGAGCTCTTCCACGTCGACTCTCTTGGTCATTTCCTCGCCTGTATCGGAAACTCGTTGGTATCTGGAGCGGAATCACAATATTAAGCATAAGAAAGCAAACTGGAAGATAAAATAACAAAAGACACTAGGCAAGAGGGGTTGCATGCCTGCAATGCAGCACTTCGCTGAGCCCGAGACATTTTACCCCCATGCTCAATAGCATTATGCCTCTGAAAAAGAAAATACAAATACTTAACAAAAGTCCATAGAGCAAAACTAAAAAAGATCAATGAGAAGTTCACCAAAAGTGTTTACTTTCAACTCTGATTCATTTTGGAAAACTATGAACTTCTTTGCAAGGCAAGATTCGTCTTCACAAAGGAAATGGTCTCGGCGAAAGTGAAGCTGTAGCAAAAACATTTAGAATCAGAACAGATGCAGCCACAAGTAACCTAAGCTCTGGTGAAAATGGTTGATGTTTTTACCTCCAGGTCATCATAGTTTTTGTAATATTCATATTGTCCTGGCTGCGGCCTATATTGGATATTGAAGCCAATCAAGTCTTTCAGGTTACACACTCTCAAAATATAGATGTCTCAAATAAAAAACTGCCATTACCTTGGGCACAAATGACAGGTGTAATGCTCTGTAGACATGTGAGCATATAATTCATTATCACCGTAGAATGGATTCCTACAGAATTCACACATAGGATGTCCAGCAAAGCCTCCCCTTTCACTCTCACTTCCATCAACTTCAGAGTCACCAGTGAGTATGTGTTGGTTAAGTTGTGCCCTAGTATACAGCTTTTGTTCACATACGAATATCTGTCCATGTAGAGAGGGAAACAGAGATGTAAGAGATGTGCAAACATTCCGAGAAGATAATAGCAAATAAGCCTGCACATATGAAGTTTTGAAGCTCCCACCTTACGCCCTTCGAGACATAAACCGCACATATGCAATTTGTGCTTATGATATAAATGACCCTTCAACTGTTCAACACTCTTAATCCGCAAACGATGCCTTGGCCCTGGTCCTCCTTCTCTTGGTTGATCCTCCGTCTTGTCACAAACACTGCACGAGAGTCTACACATCGCTTTGATCATCCTGTACTGATCCAAGTCATCAAAGAAAGCCTGAGTGTCTTCATGATACCAGAACCCTCCTCCTACTCGACCTTCCTTTGGTGCTGACGGGAAGGTCGAGAAGTCATTGATAGTCCTAGTATAATCACCCAATGCCTGCAATTTTTCCATGAAACCCCTTATAAGCATTAATTGGGAAAAACGCTTATCAAATCCATGGAGAAAACTTCTTCACTGTTAAGTAATTGAGATAGCGGGCTAATCACAAATTCTAGCAAAATCAAATCCATCAGATGAAAAAGAGGAAACCCGTAATAACCTTGGTGACGAAGATGACAGGAGACTCAGTTTTGCAGATACAGCAGCGAGGATCGCCGAGGACAAAACGGAGACGAACGACGCATGTGGAGCAAACTTCTCGGTGACCACAAGATCCGTAGGCAACCCATTCGAGATTATCGGCGCAGACGGCACAACTGTCATCCATGGCTCTTGTTGAATTTGGGATTGGGATTGAGAAAATTGATTCGGAGCGAGAGAAGAAAGAGATGATGAGCAGAGAGATCTAGGGTTCTCAGAGGGCAGGCTAAAAGGCAAGATGGAGAGAATACGAAAAGGTCTACGAATCATAAATTAATTGGCCAGTCAAACAAATACGAAACAAATTTTGGAAAAAACATTATTATTAGTATAAGCTATAATTATAATTGTATTTCAGTAGTTTAGCAGTTGGGGATGTAGCTCATATGGTAGAGCGCTCGCTTTGCATGCGAGAGGCACAGGGTTCGATTCCCTGCATCTCCATTTTCTATTTTTTTAAAACTTCTGGTGAGCCATGGGCCTAGTGAGACTCAGCGAAAGCCCAAAATCAAACCCAAATTTGTTGGTAAAAGAAGGGTAGTTACGTAAATAAGCTCCAAAACCCTAGAATCGCCTTCTCCCTTAACCTCTCTCTAGTACAAAATCCCCATTCTAATTTTTTATCCTGCAGCCGTGTTTCGCATTGTTTGCAAAGATGCAGATCTTTGTGAAAACCTTAACGGGGAAGACCATAACCCTTGAGGTCGAATCGTCGGACACCATCGACAATGTGAAAGCGAAGATCCAAGACAAGGAAGGGATCCCACCGGACCAGCAGCGATTGATATTCGCCGGGAAACAGCTGGAAGACGGGCGCACACTGGCGGACTACAACATCCAGAAGGAGTCGACGCTTCATCTGGTCCTCCGTCTCCGTGGTGGTGCGAAGAAGAGGAAGAAGAAGACGTACACCAAACCGAAGAAAATCAAGCATAAGCATAAGAAGGTGAAGCTCGCCGTCCTCCAATTCTACAAAATCGACGGATCTGGTAAGGTTCAGCGTCTGAGGAAAGAATGCCCAAACACAAGTTGCGGTGCTGGAACTTTCATGGCTAGTCACTTCGATCGCCATTACTGCGGAAAGTGTGGACTCACTTACGTCTACCAAAAAGAGGGAGCGGAGGAATGATATCTTAAATCGGTAGATCCATCACTCTCTCTCTCTCTTTCTCTTTTGTACTTTTATAAGTTATTTGTAATGGTGTTGAACATCTTTTGTTCTGGATTTCTTATTTTCTAGGTTTTTAAATTATGTTGGCCCGTTTATATACATTGCTTGGAACATCTTGAATCATTTCTTCTATTCGAATTTGATTGATTTACTATGAAGAAACAAATTCGAATCTAGATCATGTTTGCAAATTTGGCTGGACTATCTTACTTAGTTTCTGCTTACATTTCTTGTAATTTATAATTCCCCGAACCAATTATCATATGCCCCATCAATTATCGTGATTGGAACTTTGATTTTAGCTCGTTTAATAAATATCCCAAATTTCGATATTGAAATGTACTCTCTGTGATAACATCTGATACGTAGATTGGTCTGATGATAGTCGAATTCTAATATTGATGGGGGATCAAATTCTTTTGCCAAGTTTAAAGCATGTTTTTTTAGTTCATGTTTGGGCTGCATGTTTTCTTAGTTTGAATCCTATAAATTTATTTATAGATTGAAATTTGAGCTGCATGTTAGATCATCCACACGTTTGTTATGATGAAAAAACCTATCCACCCAAGACATAATCCAAAAATGCACTAGTCGAAATTTGAAATCGCCAAAATTTTAGACTACTTTTCTCTATTCATCCGAATTTTGATGTCTTCCAATGAGACTATTTCATCTCTAATTCTTCCCAACATATGCATTCAATCTCTAGTATTGTATTCTATTCATACAAAGACCCCCTGCACGTACTCACTATCAATCAACATAGGAACAAAGACACTTTTCCAACAAGAGGTTTTGTGTGTAAATTTCACATTTATGAATCCAACCATGTCTATTGCTTAAAATGCACAGCGAGAGAAGAGAGAAATGTATTTCCTTATAATTATTCAAAATTGAAAAAAATAAGAGTAGCATGTTCTCGAGGTCTCTTACAAGTAGAGCCAGAGAGAACCAGACTTGACTTGAGGGAAGATATAGATATCAAAGAATTGGTGGGTACTGTTTCGCCTGTTGTCGCACCTTTCTTTTGTATTCACTCTTATCCTGCAGCAACCGCACAAAATCAAAACAAATTTTTAAAAACCTAACTTGCTTAGATATTACTACTCAAAAATCCCAATTCCATAACTGAAAAACCAAGAACAAGTGATCCCTATGACAACTACATGCCATATCATGTAGCCAAAATCAAGTGTGATCAAAGACGACACTATTATGGTCAACAAGTTTTATATGAATATATCTCAAGTGCAATAAAGGCAGCAACAAAAAAAAACCTGCACAAAGAGCTGGTATCCTTCCGTCTGTGCAGGGTCATTTGGGTTTGGTTCATCAAGCAAGTCCTGAATACCAACCAAGATCTGCTTCACAGTGATGGCTGGTCTCCATCCCTGTAAGCTTGTAAGGAATCTTGTAAGCTTTTTTTTCTTTTTCCATCAACCATAGTTATATTAAGCTCATAAGAAGAGAAGAGTTGAAGTGCTTACATAATCCTCATTGAGAATTGAGAGGCAAACTGTTCCAGAAGGATAGACATTAGGATGAAAGAAACCTTGAGGAAACTTGCACTTTGGAGGTTTGCTTGGATAGTCGTCCGAAAACTGGAGGGTCAGGGGATAAAACCCACCTTCCCAGTCAGTCTGCAAACAAGAACCCCATTACTAAATTTGCAATTAACCACAAAAAGCTCAATGCATAGACAGAAATCATGCGCATACAGCTTGGCAACTTGAGAATGTTAGAATCTATTGTTTTCCAAATACAAAGACCTACTAATCTTAATGATTCAAAAGGGCCAAATAGCTCGCAGTATCACAAGAATAGGCAACACTGGATAAGCCAAACCATGAATAAGGCATATATATATATATTGGCATCGAGACCACAATCCCAAAATGCTTTCATCGGCGTCTCCCTCAAATCCAAATTTAAAAATACCAAACAAGCATAGTTAGCAAGTTTCAAGCTAATAAACCCTAAAACTCGAAATCAAAACAAGCCAATTGAGTAAAGAGAAAGAGTCTGACCCCAGATTTGCCAGGGATGATACACTGCCAAATCATTAGGTTATTTGTTCCATCTGACGAAGTCTCCGGCTTGGCAACGAAAGCCTAAAACAGATTCGATTAGAGTTCGAGAAACGAGGAGGAAGAAGCAAAAGGGCAAAAGAGGAGGAGGAGAAGAAGAAGAAGATGAACATACGTGGGGATGGTTCTTACGCCACGCTTTCCGCTCCTCTGTGAGTCGACCACGTGCGATTCCACCGGACATCACTTCCGTCTGCTTGCTTTGCCCAAATCTCCAAATCTCCAAATCTCCAAATCTCCAAATCTCCAACGCTTACTTCACACCCGAATTATATATAAGTCTTTTCTTCTTCATCGGCTTTTGCGTTTATACGGACTATTTTTTTTCATTATATAAGTTATTTTAGCAACAAAAACAATTATTAAAAAACTTTTTTTTTTGGGGTCAAAAATTAGTATGTTTTCTCTAAATTCATGAGAAAATTATACACGTGATTAGAGTTTTGGCAGTGCCCATTTCCCAAAATATGAGTTTGCTTCAAAGTATTTGAACGGGTTTCTCGACTCTGAAGAAAACAATAAAAGTAGGAAGAAGTTTGCACATCTCTTAAGATAGTTCGGTTTAGTTTTGGTTATGCTCAAAATACATCATGCTTCCTCCTCATTGATACCCGTGGAGATCGGATAACACCCGGAACCGAACCGATACCCTAACTCGTACCCGAACTATCTGAATTATAATTATATACTCAAAAATATTAAATATATCACGGGTTTTTGGATATATTTTAGGTATTACGGGTATATTTTCTTTAGATTTTTTCGGGGTTTCGGGTATATTTTAGGTATTTCAGGTAATAAATAACCGAACCGATTAAGATCCGAAAAGTTTAAAGTATTTACCGGTTCTTAAATCTCGAAACTTAACCGACCTGAAACCGAACCAAAATTTTTTTGGTACCTATAGACCTGGAACCGAACCGAATATCCGAATATCCAAGACTAGGTTATTTGATACAACATTATGATTTCTTGCAAGTTTTAAGGAAAGTTGTTCCGAAAAAAAAAAAAATACATTAAAAATTCTAAACACTGAAATATTTACTGAATATTATTTAGTTAAAAAAAAAATCCGCGTGTATACTCGAAAATGAAACGCATCCCAGATTTATTGTTTTATTCCTTCTCGTATCGTCTGTATATGAGCTCCTTGTGTTGTTCCCTCATGGTTATGTAAAAAAATTTCTTCTGCACCTTCCCCGTTGTTATGAATATGTTCTCGCGGGATCGCATTAGTATGCAAAGCATCATCAAAATCAATGTCTGGAATTTGAGAAAGGCGAATGAAGTTATGCAATCCATCTGTGGATAGGATTAATTTGTTTTTTGTATCATGTGACCGACACATTCTCATAGGCCTAGGCAAAATAGCTGGAACCGAAAAACTGAAATGGAATCGACACAAAAAGGGGAACCGAACCTAGAACCGACAAAATACACGAATGGATCCTAGATTCCTATACCCGAAGAGCGAGAACAAAACCCGAACCGAACCCAGAACCGAATAGGTACCCGAAATATAATTATATACCCAAAATATTAATTATATTTATATTTGATATAACTCAATTATCCAAAATTATAATTATAAACCCGAAGATATCACTTATTTTAAAACCAAAATAACCGAAATATCCAAAAATTCTTAGTTATATTTGTCAAAATTTAACCAATTTTTAGGTTTTTCCAATATTTCGGATACCCGAAACCAAACCGAATCCGATCCGAATTTCTAAAATACATGAATGGATCCTCGACCTCTAACTCCGAAAACATGAACAACCCGATCCAAACTCGAACGAGTACCCGAACACACATGCCTACTTTCAACTATACATTCTTTTTTTTTCTGCACACCACTACTTTCAATTATACACGACTATATTATGCATAATACTATTCTGAATTAATCTACATTATTCTTTTTCAAATGGTAGACAAAAAAAAAATCCATATTAATCTCCATTCTTCCTTTTTTTCATCCACCACCAGTATATATATATCTAATAACTGCAGAAGATGAATTACGACAGCTGTAGAAGGACATAGTCAAATCATGGGACAGCCCTATATGTCCATTGAAGACATTGGAAACTTTTTTGTCTCTCTTCCAATTACCTTATCATAATTATTTCCTATTTTTTGTATCGCATTTATTTTAATATTGATCGCTTAGATGAACATAGCATATCTTGATTCCAAGTTAAGTTATACGACAGTTAGACTAACGAAACAAAATGGAAAAGCCAACATATGCAAACCGCACCCGGCCGGTTAGTACGTATATCGGAAATCTATACGTAGTTACGTACCAAATCTTGGTACATGGCGATCACATGCACTCGCTTGACTAAGTTTAAGCAGTATAGTAAAAAATATCTTTTATTATCTAGACAGAAATCTTCGGAGACATCCGATAAAATTAGAATAATATTGAAAAGATTAACATGGTCCATAACAAATAATAATGATTACAATTGGTGATATTTTTAGTTGCTTTT
Source organism: Eutrema yunnanense (assembly GCA_002933935.1). NCBI lineage: Eukaryota > Viridiplantae > Streptophyta > Magnoliopsida > Brassicales > Brassicaceae > Eutrema > Eutrema yunnanense. Next base: position 439,590 of record PKML01015173.1, read on the forward strand.
GATTGTGTACTTGAGCAAAAAGAGAGAGAGAATTCAAATTTTTGGAAAAGAAAACAAAAGCATAAATTTTAAAGTATGATAAACATTTTTTTAGAAAATGAATTAAAATACTCTACTATTTTGAATTTTGAGAGGATACGTTAACTTACATATCTCTTCTCTATTGTAAATTGTTCATATCTCAATATGCTGGTAAAGTTTAATTTGCCACTTTATTGGTAATATGTTGGCCAACAAAAATCTTGCCATTGTGGATGGAGAAGAAAGGAGTGGCAAGAGACTAGATGTGCCGATGGACAGATGAGAAAAAAAAGTTTGATAAGACTAATTTTTTTGTCTTTTGTTAAAGTGTTTTGATAAAGAAAAAATAAACTTTAACAAAAATTTGTTTGTCTTTTGTTAAAGTTGTGACACAAAATCAAGCTAGCAGGTTTTTTTTTTTTTTTTTTTTATAAGTCTAGCAGGTTTAATTNTAAGTCTAACAGGTTTAATTTTTGCAAGTAATATCCGTTATTATTACTATATTTTTCACTTTCAGCTCTCTCTCCACCGAGAATCTAATGTGATGACATTCCCATATTTTCTCAGAGAAATTACAATTCATATATTTAATAATTCAAAATTCATAAACTCGCGTGTTGCGTAGTATACAGGTCGCCCATTGAGTTGGGTCTAGTTTGTCACGTGAATGGAGTTGTTAGTGATGGTGTTGACGATAGTTTTCTACATGAACACTGCACGGTCGAACAATGGAGATCTTGGAAAAACAAAGCTACTTCATCACTAAACCATCAAATGTATATATTTTCGTCTTAACGATTTGGAAGTAAGAACATATAATTTTATATAGTCAAAGATAATACTTAAGGAATTCTAACAATTAGTTTCATTCTAAAATATGCTCAATCCGGAACATAGACAAGTGAAAATGTGACTTGAGAATTCAGATTTTTAAGCCAAGTTTTCTAAAAACATTTTGGGATTTTTTTCTATAATAATAACAATAATACTAAAATAATACTCTCTCTGTTTTTTTTAGATTGATTTTCTGAGTTTTATTTTTTGTTTTGAAAAGATTGATTTTTAAGCTCTAATTAATAAGTATATTCCTTTTTACGATGTAACTAATTAAAGTACAAGTAGATGGAGTATAATTTTTAAGCTCGATTTTAATAACAGTCTTCTGATAGAATTAATAACAGTTTTGGAATGTGGTGTGGTTTGTGGAGTAAATGATTAGAAAACGTCAGTATTAAATGATTCTTAATCTGTGTGAAAAAACTCAGAAAATCAATCTTAAAAAAACGGAGGAAGTAATATATAATCTTGCGTTTGGGTTTGGAAACGTTTTTTTTTTATAAAGCGCTTTGGACGTTGAGCCGACCATGTGCTACAAGTGATTTTTTTTTTAATTTGCCAACATAAAGTTGTTTGAAACTATATGTTCCAAAGATCATTCTAAATTTCATATGAGATTTCTTGTTTCATCGTAGGATCGTTTATGCCATTTATCGGTTAAGAATGTTTCCCCTGCACATGGTTTATAAGAACAGACCAATTATCGGTTAAATTGAAATGATGATGTCTCTAAAGTAGAGTAACAATCTCTTAAAGCGTGACTTTATGGCTATAATCAAAAGCAACAAGGTTACGTAAATGTGTCTATAACTCCAACATGGAAGCATATTTTATATCACTAGATATCCAATTTCCCATGATGCTTTTTTCTTCGATTCTTAATGACACTGACATCAACATACTTAATTCCTACAACGAATAACTGGGCAGCACTATTACAGTAAACTAAAAGTTATTATATCTCTACTTATGTTACTAATTCGGCATATTTTCACTAGACATTAACCGATAGCAGCATGAGTTATATATGAAACTCTTTAGACTTTGATGATTTGATTTTTGATGATCACTTCTCGTTAGCTCGCGATTAGTTAGCCTCAAAGATCCTCGAATGTTCAATTGTCTCAAAATGAAATATTGTGTTTGAAGGTATTATATATATATGTATATATATATATACACACTTGCATTCATCATACTAATGGAAGTTGTATATAGATTTTGAGATTGAGCTATTTAAATCCTTTATCAGTATTTATTAAAGGTATCCTCATATTAGACACATCCAGACACTAACCCAAACATTACAACAATGGTTAATTTGCAAGAAACCTAATTATCAATTATCAATCATTACAAATATTTGAAAAGATGACACTGACTAAACACATATGTACATCTACGTAATAAACACGACACACGCAAATAATTTAATGTCCTACGTCCACCGTGAAGAAGAACGTCTTGTTCCATGTCATCTTTTCCGTAGCGAATCTTGTCTCACATCCTTTAGCCCCTTTTTGTATTTTTTATTTGTTTTATCCCCTTTAGTTTCTTTGGCATTTATTAAAGGTATTCTCATATTAGACACAGCCCAAACATTAGACACTAACAAAAAAACTATCGCCCAATGTAAAAGTCCAAAGCATGTATCAATATTTTCTTTTTAATATGAACTTGTAGTTAATATTCATGACAAGAAATTGTTTGTCATTGAGATTTTTCGGTTTGTGTAAGGAGTTATTAATTATGAGAGCTTTGGAGTTTCTAACTTGAGTAACTTGAGTAATAAAATGTAGAAATGTAAATCACATACTTGAAATTGATATTGAAATAAAAATATGTCCAAAACGTCATGCTCAAAATTTGCACGAATGAATAGTGATACTAAAAACGTATACGAATACGATCCGCGCATAATCATTAATGTTTAACATGAAAAACCAAAGAGAGATTCGAATAGATCCGGTTAATATGAAAACTTTTGCAAAGTCTTTGTCAATAAATAAGAATTAAATCCCTTAGGTATTATTTGTATTTGTATGTTTTTTAAGGGATCGAGATCAAGATCAAGAGCTAGCAACCCTCGTGCTACGCCGGAGAATGCGGTCGCTCCCATTAGAGTTTGGTTAGACATTGAAAATTGCATGATTCTGAGTGAGTTTGGTTCTCATGAAGTGGCTCAGCGTATAAGAAGATCATTGACATCTCTAGGCTATTACGGCCATCTCGAGATCACGGCGATAGCGGCAAATGAGTTTTCTATTCCTAGTCACATCCGAACGAGTTTAGAAGAGAAAATATCTAGAATTACTTTTTTCACTGCAGCAATTGTTAGTAAAGTATATTTTTTATTTTTATAATTTTTTATTTATTTGATGTCGTTAATTAAAAAATTGGTTTTTTTTTTGTTATCTTTATCAGATTCAGGTGAGAAAGATATTAGCGACGCCGAGATCAAGCGTCTGAAGATGCCGGTTTCAAGACTACGGTAGAAACACTCATCGCTGAAAACTTCAATGTCCTTCATGCCTACCGTCCGGAAGCTACTAAAAAAGAAATGAGGAAGGTTTCCCCAACCAGATGGGAGTGGAGACAACTGTTACAGTTGGATGAAGCTTCAAAAAAGAGGAAGAAAGAATCCGGATTGGGATGGAAACCATCATCTCCACCACCTCCAGAAGCACTTCGATCTCCGGAACGAAAGAGACCGGCGAATCGTTTCTCTCTTCTTCATACTTTTAGCACTCGTAATTAGTCTATGCAGAACCCATGGCAGATTCCTTGTCCAATGCAACCAATCATGGCTTCTGCTGATATGTTTGATTGCTGAGAGGATTTCCTATCCAATGAAGCATTGAGATTTCGTCTTGGTCGGGTTCTCATTTCTCCTTCGTAATGTATTGTTTTTTTTCTATAAGACTTTTCGGTCTCTTGTTTTTTCCGTAATTTCAATTTGTCCGGTCTTGTTCTGGTTTTCTAGCCATAGTCCTCTAGTCTTGTGTCGTTTGCATAAGATAAGTTTGTCCCATGTAATTGGTTTCTTATGTGTTTCTAAATGAATTTTCAAGCTTTGTTATTGTTATATGCGATTTGCCTCTACTGATATAATGATTTGTTCGATTTTCGCTTAGGAATCTCTAACCATAAACTTCCATCACTGAAAATAGATATTCAATTGTACAAATGATCCCTTTCATTGACGAGACTATAAATTTGCAGGAAATCTATAAGATTTATCTGGATAAAGTAAAGCATTCTCATTTTCATTCATGCTTCTTTCAACACTTTTGGTATATAGACTGCTGATTCAACCTTTATATCCCTCGAGTGAAGTGGGAAAAGATTCGTTCTATTAATATTTTAAATATAGATTGTCTTGCGGATTGTTTTTACAAGATATAAGCCATCTAAGAATTTGTTAAGTCAAGTATGGAACGAACACTTTAGCAGTAGAACCGTGTTGTGTAGGGAAAACTTAGGTTCTTCGGTCTAGTTTCATGGTCAATGCTTTAACAAAGAACAAAAAAACATAAGTTATTTTTCCAACTAATGAATGTTTTATGGGGCTCATGTTTCTTTACTTCTTACAGTCTCCTCAATGGCCAAATTCGATATTTATCTTGTCAATCATGTACTCGAATGTCTTCAAAGTTAAAACCTGATATGCTCAATTTAATACCCTAAATAGTACTAAAGCAGTTGCTGCAGTAAATCAGGGGTCGAACACAAAAACTCAGTTATCACACAATAGATTATATAGATCCGAAACAAGCTAAATCAGAAGATGTAATTGAAAACAAGATTGCAAGTAAAAGTGTTGTAAATTCAGTTGGAGGAATATAGGCTCAGGGTATTTCTCAGGAAATCAATGAATGCAGCTAAATTAACTAACATGATTCAGATTAAGCACGGTTCTAGAACTCAAATCACTAAAATATAATTAACCAACTCTCGTTGCGAAAACTATCTAAATCTAAATCCTAGGAATTCCAAATCTCTTTGCGAATCCTAAAGTCTAAATCAGCTTTAAAGTTCAGGTTTGATATGTTCACAAATTAATTAAACCAAATCTCTTTGCGAATAATTAATTTGCTCACCTAGGTTCTATCAGGTAATTAATCGCACTCTCGTGCCTAATCAATTATCCTAAGATCTAAGTTCTAGGTGATCAATCTAGAATTAGCTTTGAGAACAACCTAAGGTGAAGAACTAATTCAGATGGTGAATCCTAACAGATAATCAACCTGGCATTCAAAGAAATCCCTATGAGAAAACCCCAAACCTAACAGGTGATCTACTCAGACATGGAGATTGAAGACAACATGTTTGAATAAATCATCAATAAAATAATCGGAATAGGTTTAGAGATCTGATCTCGGACGAAGGGAGATTCAGACTTGTCTCTCTAAAACCAGAGTAAAATAAACACAGAAAATAAAGCATAGCCTAAACAAGTGGCTGTAAAATCCTATTTATAACATAAATCACGAATTGGGGCTTCTTGTAATTATTAAAGACTTCTGGGGCAAATCTGCAGTTCTTCAAATCTTCATTAAGTCGCGTGTCATAGTCATGCTGCGATGGGTATCGATCGATACCAGGGGGTATCGATCGATACCTGACGTGAAATCAGATACTCAGCGACACGAACTTCAGCCTTGCTCCAAACTGCTCCAGAAAGCTCCAATACTTCCAATAATGCTCCAAACGTGCTAAGACCTGTAAAAGACTCTAAAAGACTACAAAACACTAGAAAGACTCTGTAAAAAGGACTTATATCATGGCTTAAATAGGGTAAAAATCATGATATATCAAAACCCAATAATTAAAGTATTGATTTCTCAAATAATTCATACTTGTTGGCCACTACTTTGATGTGAACACATATTGAGCAAGACCAACTTCAATTTACCCCGTTTCACTATAAGCCAAAAATAAGAATCTCTTTCAATGTGACGAAAGGGACAAATATCCGTGTAAACCTATTTTATCCTATAGATTGTTTTCCATGGGTGTGAATGGGAACGTTCCCTCCACCGGGAAACACAAAATTTTCCACCGTGAACTATTTATTATTTTTTAATATGTGTGAAAAACCCAAATCAATCTTCAAGGAACATAAGGAGTATTACATAATAGTTTCTTAAAATAAATCTAGAAAATCTAAATTAGTAAATGGATACTCAATTTGAATAATTTAATAAGAAAATAAATATTTGGTTTAAATTATATAAATTTAACATATTCACAATTGTAATTACGATTTCCAGTTGATTATAATTATATATATATATATATTTGAATATAATCCGATGATTTACATATATTTTCAAAATTTTATTTAAAAGTGTGATATTCCTATTATGTAGCATAGAATATCCAAACCATCTTTAAAATTATTCCAATAACTAATCATAATTAAAACATATTTATATTATTTATTCATAATTTAATGTAATTTGATATTTCCAAAAAAAGAATGAAAACAAATTTCCTTCTCGATCGGACAAAGTAGCATCGGACATGTTACAAGAATAACAACATCGAGTCGTTGTCTCCGAAGGTGACGTGTATCGGACATGTTAGGGTGAAAGAGCATCTTGAGTTTCGAGGGTGATAAACAGCATGACATCATGTGTTCCCGTACCGATTTGTCCGAAAAAAGTGTGACGATTGATCAAAATTTTATGTTCAAAATTTGTGCGCAAACAATTTTTTCTTTGCTTCTAGTCTTTTAAATCGCAAGGTCGGCTCTACTTTGGGTTACGCTCATATAACTGTCCTAGAGCGGTTTCAATATTAGTTACTAAATTTTGTAAAAGATAACTACCTTTAATTGGACATGTGTCGTTTTTGAGCCCAAAAGTTACTCTACTTCTTTGCTCTGTTTCTTTCTACATGAGGCTGCCAAAACTCTTTTTCTGTTGTCTGAGAACATCCAACCTTTAGCACCTATCCTTTATCAATCTCCGATGAGCTACCACACAAGATGTGATACGATGTTTTACTGTTCTCACGGGCATGAGAACCTGTCCAAGCTACTCTCAAATCAAGGACAACTCCCTTTCCAGTGTTTTGACGCGTTTGCAGACGGAGAGCAGCGCGAGTTCACATGTTCGACATGTCTATTTCTCAAGACCCGAGACTTGGCTACCGGAGTAGCCAAGTTAAACGATGAAAACATCTTTTCGACTCTGCCGTGGGCACAAGATGTTTTCCTTTTCATATATACTACGCATAATTTCAAACTAGATAGACGACATATTCTAAACTTCGTAAAATACACATTTCAAACTACGTAGAATATAGAGATAACGCATAATACGTAGTCTAAACTTCATAGAACATATAGCAGAATATATATTGTAAACTATGTAGAACATATATGAAAAGCAGAATACGAATTCTAAAATCCGTAGAACATATTGGAAAAATGGAAGACTGTTCTAAATTTCAAAGAACATAAAGAAAAAAGTTGTTATTGTTTTTTTTTCCAAAAATGTGAGATCAAACAAATTTCATTAATATTTTTCCTTTTTTATATATTTTATTGCTATAAAAAAATTATTTAAAATATATTAGATATTTAAGAGATTTAATTAAGGTTAGTTTAATTATAATATAGGTTAAATATTAAAAAGTTTAGATTCATAAAGATATAGTCAAATTATGTTTTTTTGTAATTCTTCCAAAAATAAGTTTTAGTGTTTTTCCTTTTGATATTGAGTCATGGTTTCATGTGCTACAGTGCTAGTACCTTGAACATAACATACAAAAAAACAGAAAAATTGTAATCATATAAAAAAATAAAGTAAACATGACCAAAATTTTTTTTTTTGAATGGTACCTTTATTCGTTTCCTTGATCAGTGACATGCAACACATAATTTGATAAAATTAGATAGACATAAAATATCTCTCAGAGTCCGTAAAAACACATACAATATCCGAATGTGGACGTATGGGGTTTGCATCAAGAAGATTCGAGTGCGAGTGAAGTGGGAAAAGATTCGTTCTATTAATATTTTAAGCCATCTAAGAATTTGGTAAGTCAAGTATGTGTTGAACGAACACTTTAGCAGTAGAACCGTGTTGTGTAGGGAAAACTTAGTTTCTTCGGTCTAGTTTCATGGCCAATGCTTTAACAAAGAAAAAGAAAAAACATAAGTTATTTTTCCAACTAATGAATGTTTTATGGGGCTCATGTTTCTTTACTTCTTACAGTCTCCTCAATGGCCAAATTCGATATTTATCTTGTCTTCAAAGTTAAAACCCAATAATTCAAGTATTGATTTCTGAAATAATTCCTACTTGTTGGCCACTACTTTGATGTGAACACTTATTGAGCAAGACCAACTTCAATTTACCATAAAAAGAATAAAAATTATCCATAAAAAGAATAATCTTATCTAAATTTTTTCTTGTTTGGACACAAAAAATGTCTTTGTTTTAATAGTATAGATATATAATTTTAATTTTGTTTTTAACTTTCACTTCTTATAAAGTCAACCAAAATATAAACAAACTAACGTGAAAATCACGAAACCTAACATACATTTTTTGTGTCTATTACATTACTAAATGAGTCAATTTGCTATATAACCATGGAAAAAAATTCTATTGATGTGACATATTGGCAAAATGACTGTAGCTATTTTGACGGTTTTGCTCTTGCTGAGAAACCCACTCCTGACTTGTATTGCTAACTTTATATTTAACAAGGTTATATATTTTTGTAACATGCTAACATATGGTTTCTGGATTCTTCTCCATCGTTTCTCTCTCCTCCAACATCATTCTTTTTTTTCTTTTCCGACAACAAAATCAGAAAATACAAAACATAGATGAATCTGACAAAACTTCGAACATAAAAGATACAGAGAGAGAGGGTCACCTTGCCGTAGTCCTCGGGAACCTGTGAACTTTCCGTATGGGCTGCCATTGATTAGAACAGAGAAGGATACGGTCTTAACACATAACATAATCCAGTGTACCCATTTGTCATTGAATCCCTTTTTTCGCATGACATGCTCCAAAAAACACCATTCAATCCTATCGTATGCCTTACTAATATATGTCTTCACTGCCATATATGATGTTGCACTTCGTTTTCGGACTCTTAAGGAATGCAATACTTCATGTGCAATGAGTACATTATCAGTAATAAAACGTCCGGTCGTGAAAGCTGCTTGATTTTCGGAGACAACATCTAGGAGCACCGATTTCATTCGTTGAACTAATTTTTTTGATATGACCTTGTAAATGACATTGCAAAGTCCAATGGGTCGAAAGTCTTTCATTGTTGTCGGGTTTTCTGGTTTTGGAATAAGACACAGATTTGTGTGATTCAACTCTGGATTCAATTCTCCATTTTCGAAAAAACGGTCGACTTCGTTGCTTATTATTGGCCCAACAATATCCCAATATTTCTGGTAAAATGTTTAAATAATATTTTTTATTCATAAATGTTTAAATAAAAAAAATGAGTATATATTTTTATAGATAAAAGCATTGGAAAATATATATATTATAGTATTGAGTTTTTCATATATTTTCAGAATTTTGGAGGATATCTTTTTTTTGATAAAGAATTTTGGAGGATATCTCACCCACCGTAGTCGCCATCACAGCACGCGACGGTAATTTATTGTATATAAATTTTTAATTAAGCGTTTATCCAACGGCCACTAATGTTCGATAAATATTTTTAGGTTCTCATTGTCGTCAAGAGCAAAGAAGATCCGGAGTGGCTGGTGTTGCAAAGGAAAAAAGAAATCGAGATAATCGAGTCTTGGATTTCAACCTACAAAAGAGATCTTAATATATCAATTTAAGTATTTGGTTATAACATATAAAAACTTATAAAACAATATAAAACCAAAAAAATACTTATAAAACAATAACTGGTTGTAATATAATTAATATAAATCTTAATCCAATGTTTATATTGAGGTTTGACCAGTGAGTAAAGGGTTGATTTGCATTTTTTTTTAGTTGAATGATTAACTTGCAAAATCCGAGCCGTGAAGGTTTTTTTTTTTCCAGAAAACCCTTAATATTAAATTATTGAGATGACAAAACCGAAACTGTTAGATTATAGCTCATTTGGTTCTACTTTGTTCGTCGTTATTATAAATGTTTTCGAGTAAAATAAGATACATCGAAATATATTCGTGTTGAAACCAATATCTTTATGTTCTATTTGTATCAAGGAAGTTAATATCTAGTCATATGGTGTCTAAAACCAAAAAAAAAAAAAACTTACATAAATACAAGACATTACAAAAAGATTACATTATTTGAAATTCGGATAAATGTTGATGACAAGCCAAAAGTGAAGTAAGACATAAATTTATGGGCCTCGAAACAATATAAAAGACATTCCCATGGAATGTGACACCACACCTTCGTAACTTAGCCGCAAAGGAAAAAAAAGAAGGTAAAAAAATAATTCATTTGACTCCAAAGTATATCATTTGGGTCGGTTAAACCAATTTTCGGTTAAGCTTCGAATTGGTTAAATTGTATTTGATCGAGTTGGGATTATATATTGGGTCGAGTCCCCACTCAAAAAATAATTCATTTTGACTCCAAAGTATATCATTAGAGAGAGAGAGGGGCATAGTGGTTTTTTTTTTTCAAATTGATTTATCCCCACTCAAAAAATAATTCATTTTGACTCCAAAGTATATCATTTGGGTCGGTTAAACCATTTTTCGGTTAAGCTTCAAATTAAATTGTATTGGATCGAGTTGGGATTATATATTGGGTCGAGTTTTAATTTATTTTAATTCATTTTGTTCCCATACAATGGATTTAATATAAAAATTGCTAAAAATGTGGTTTGTAACTTATTTTTGTTTTTCGGTGCATGACATCATGAATTAAGTTTATTTTGTGAGGATTAAATTATTTGTCCTAGTCGAAATATGTTGTCATGCAATATCCCACAATTTGTAAAGCTGAAAAATATTTTTATTATCACACCCTATTTGTTTGCTTCATCGCCGGCTTTTGGTTTCTAGGGAATGGCTAAAATGTTGTGAGTCTGTGACCAAATACTTTAAAATTGTAATTAAGGAAACAATGGTGATTTAAAAGGTAGAGGTAAGAAAAAACAATCAAATTAAATTATTCTCATTAGATCCGTCTCTGGTCTCTTTATAATATTATGGAAAATATCATATTTTAGATCTTATGTGTAATGTGAAATAAAAAATTATGACCTGCGTGATATGTGGGTAAAATATAAAATATATATATATATTATGAAATTGATAACTTCCATAATTATGATCCGTATGATTAGATTTTAAACTAAGATCCATGTTTTGTATCTATGAACTGCGTTTTGTAAACCACAATAAAAAAATTAACCTGTAAAATTAGACTCTAGATTCAGGTCTGTGTTTAGTTATAAAAAAATGCATTTTATAAATAGCAATTAAGAAATTTTAAAAATGACTCATAAACCCGAATTCCTCTAAACGAATGAGAAGCTTTCAAAAACATATTTCAAATGAAGAAATTCAGGCGAATCTTATATAAGTATATAACTTAACAATGAATATAACTAATAGATTAACATCATTTAAAAAAAATTATATATTTTTTGAAACTAAATTGTTTTGACGTGTTTGATGATTTTTTATAAAGTTTCAAATGAAGAAATTCAGCCATGTAAATTAAAAAAAAATGAATTAAAACATAAATTTTCTAATATATGAAAACAAATCGTTATTTTTGTAATTTCATATATTATGAAACTTTTATAGTTTACATTTTTTTCGATTTATAGTTTTTACTCTTCTCTTATTTTACAAAAAAAAAACTTATCATAGAAAAATTTATATCATTACACAATCACTATCCAAATTAATTAATAATAAGAATAGAGTGGCGCTCGGAAAATTCATATTCTTCCGTCATTGACATACAATTTGGAAGATGAAATTAGTGACAGTATGTATGTATGCTCTTGATTACTGTATCTCGCTGGTTCAAACGTCTCTGTATAATGTCAAGCGATCCTTTTTCTCGGATATCACGAGTTGGTTTTTAGATCATAGGTTTAAAGAATTTTGTGTACCCTTTACTATTTTACAACAAACTACAAAGGATTTATATATCTTCGATAGTAGAAAATACAAATACTGACAGCTTTAGTTCGCTTGCTTATCTCGGACAGAGATTTTAATAGCGATTTAAACCGCCCGAAAACAAAAAGGGATTAGACAAACCAACCAACTTTTTTAAAAAACATTTTGCTTAGCGTATTTATACACCCTGTTGTTTAAATTATTTTCCAATGAAAACGATTTTAATGGTTTAGTTCTAGTAGTACATAGCATTACTGTCAAAGTTGAACATTCAAACTCTAATAATTTAACTCAACATACTACACCTTAACAAAGGAGACTTGAAAATAAGTAAAATATTTAACCCAACAATTCCCGCTAGAAGTAGAAGAAACCATTCACCAAATGAAATGATGCCTTAGAGAAGAACAACACAACACCACCCCATGGGAAATGTAATCTTCTTCTTCCTTAGTCTTGTTCACGCCCTCCTCAAGATGCTCATTCGGTCCTCCTCCTGTTCAACTTCTTCCTCCTCTTGCTCAACTTTTTCTACAATGATTTAGCATCAACCAAAGTCAGTAAATCAAATTCTAGCTATATATTTCACATTTGGAGTCTAGTTGAATGCAACTGTTTCCAGAGAAATCGGATTTTAAAAAAAAAAAAATATATATTGAAACTCTGTAATAAAACGTGCCTTCACCGAGGAAGAATCAACTACTCCTGCTTTAACCACCTTATTCTTCAACTTTCTCTACAATGTTTTATAGCATCAACCAGAGTCAGTAAATCATACTCATGTTTTGAAATCAGATTTGTTTCTGCTTCTTTTTAAAAGACAGGTTGAAACTTGAGATAAAACTTGCCTTTAATTGCTTCTTCTTCACCATGGTAGTAGTATAAACTCGAGCTTCACCCATCATCTCCAAGTAGTCTTTGTCCATGGTTAGATCGAGAACCTCAGGTTCAAACTCCTGCTCGACAACCAATAACATGGGATATAGAGATATTTTCTTTGAAAGGCAAAGATAAGATAAGAGGAGGTTGTTGACTCCAATATTGGAGCTTAGCTTACTTGCACTTCATGTTCTTCACCCTTGAGATGCGTGGTTAAATCTTCAAGGCTTTGACAAGAAAAATCGCATAGTGTGCAAACAAAACAGGAAGATTCAGCCGTTTCACTGCACTTGTCCTGCAGAGGATGTCCTTGCAGTAAGCTTTTCCAGAGCCACTCTGCAGAAGCGACCAGGGCTTGTTTAGGAGTTTCTGAGTATGCCAGAAGAATGTTGAATCCACTCACTTGCAGCTTGTAAAGAGAGAGAGACAAGCTTTTCACAACACGGGAATTGGCATTGGCATTGAATATGAACATTATTCTAGCCGGAGGCGGATTATCGTTTGTCCAATCACGCATATTCGTGCAAATGCTTTCGAGACCTGTTTCGGTAAAGGAAAGCAAAGGCCAGTTTAACCCTAGCTAGTAAAAAGAGAAAAAACAAAACCCTAATAATTATAGAAAGAGATTATTAACCGCATGTGATGTAATTAACAACGATTCCAGTGGAAGCTAACGCTCGCAGGACGTGATAAGGGGTGCGTTTTAGGTTGCCCATGGCAAAGATGGTGAGAGGACCAGAGTAGCCTAACTTCTCCAACGCCGATTCTATACACGGACGGACTCTACGAGCATCATATCCATCGGGAATCGGACAGCTATTTATGTCCCACCACACCGACGTTTTCATCATCCTTTAAACATTAGTATCAAATCTATTAGACGTTTATAAATTCCAAGTTACCTCTTTAATCTAGAACAACAGAAATATTATACATTCTGAGAGCAAGATTCAAAATTACCGACCTCGTTTATTATCGAATCCAGGAAAGAAGAGAAGATCTACCGACGCAAGTTCTGTCGAAACTAACTAACTAGTAGGGTTTCTTTCAACTTTTAAATCTATACACGAAACTTATGGGCCTGTCTAATGGGCTCTAAAGGTGTGGTCAGATTTTATGATATTTTCGCGGCGTCGTTAGTTTACTTTTTTTTTTCTTTCTAACTTCTGATTTTATTAAATAGTAAAAGGGTGGTACAAATAGTTTACAAGCCATTGAGGCGGTATTTCGAATAAAGAAAATAAAACATTAGAGACGTGAGCTTTTTTCGAAAGTAGATCCGCAGCCTCATTACGCTCTCGATTCACATGGTTTAATGAACATAATGGAAGTTTCTGTATCCAATGCCGAATATCAACCAGAATATTTCCAAGCTTTGTACTTTCCGAAACCATGTTAATCAAATTAGTCAGTTCTTTATTATCTCCTTCAAACCATAATTTCCTCCATCCTTGAGCCCATATAGTTTGAATGACATGAAAGAATCCCATGGCTTCCGCTTGTAATGGTGAAGAAACTTGTTGTAATTTAGCATGACCTGCAATAATATAATTACCAATATGATCTCTTATAATCCATCCAACTCCCACTAAAATTCCATTTTGAAGGAAACTACTATCGAAATTTCACTTCAACCATCCATCGGATGGTGGTTCCCATTGACTACTTCTTCTGTAAACTCTATTTTCACCAATTTCAGTATCTTTTACCTCAAAAGACATCACTGCTGGCCACTCTTTTGCTCTGTTTATACCGCGTAGAGTATCTTCATTACGATGTGTTACTCGTTTTTGAAATAGCAGCTCGTTCCTCGATTTCCAAATTGTCCAAAGCATCTAGAATGGTAATATACGGATATCCAATAATTATAAATCCACCTTCTCATATATTTCAAAACACCTAAGGAGATTAGTTTCAAGGATGTTTGATGGCTAATCAAATTGTTGTATACCTGCACATCTCCAAATGGATTTAGCGTAAAGGCATTCAAACAATATATGATTAATTGTTTCTTCCTCTTTGCAACACCTTTGACATTGTGGAGACATGTTGACATTTCGAGAAACCAATCTTTCTGCAGTTGGAATTGCTCCTGAAATTACTTTCCATAAGAAATTTTGAATCTTGGGGAGTATATCCATTTTCCAAATTTTCTGTTTCAAGACCAAAGAACCATGAGGGATCGATTTGTTCTGCTTCGACAGCATCATGTGTTGCAAACCAATATCCTGATTTAACTGTATATGCACCATTCTTTGTGTATGGCCAAATAAATCGATCCTCCCTTGCGAATTGCGACAATATGATCGACTTCGCCATACTAACTTCTTCTGGTGTTAAAAAAATTCTAAGTTTCTCCTCATCCCATTCACGTTTCCCTTGTTTCCATAAATCTGCTACACTTAATTCCTGAGTTGGGTGATTACCTTGAACACGTCTTGGTGGAAGTGTCGGTAGCCAGAAATCATTCCAGACATTGGTTTTTCGTCCATCTCCTAGCTGTACTCGTAATCCTTGCTTCAATAATTCCATTCCAGCATGAACGGATTTCCATCCATAAGATGTAGATTGTCGATTACACGTCGATTGTAACAATATCGACTTGTTGAAATATCGACCTTTATAAATTCGCCCAAGTAGTGAATCATGATTATTCAATATACGCCACGCTTGCTTAGCTAGAAGAGCTTTGTTGAATTGTTGTAAATCACGAAAACCGAGTCCTCCTTCTGATTTCGGGAGAGATAATCTTTTCCAAACAATCCAAGGTATCTTGCGTTTCCCATTATCAGTTCCCCACCAAAATTCAGTAAGAATACTATCAATTTCATCACATCTAGTTTTAGGAAGAAGAAAACAGTTCATCGAATAAACTGGCATCGATTGCAGAACAGATTTGATTAGTACTACCTTTCCCGCCGGCGATAAGAAATTGTTGTACCGGCCTCCAGTCTTCTCTCTGAGTCTCTTTAATATAAAATCAAAACCATATGTTTTGCTTCTACCGAATTGTTCTGGCAAACCCATATATTTCCCCCTCCTCCAACCTGGTGTATATATAGAATTTGATGAATCAATTGTCTTCTTCGATCTTCAACGCGTGCTCCAAAAATTAACGAAGACTTCTCATAGTTTACCTTCTGCCCCGATATCGATTCATAATCCTTTAAAATCTTTGCAACCCCTTCACAATTTGTTCTATTTGCGTTGCAAAAAAAAACAGAGAATCATCAGCAAATAATAAATGTGTAACAGTGGGGCAGTATCTTGCAAGTTTCATACTCTGAAAAACCCGATTTTTTTATGCATTATCTACCATATGGCTTAATATTTCAGCACAGAGTAGGAATAGATATGGTGATAGTGGATCCCCTTGACGAATACCACACATTGGTTTAATCATTCCATATACGTCGTTAGTTTACTATGTGTAATTTTTTTTTTATACAAACAAAATATAAATCGTATTATATGACAAACAATTATCGTAGTGGCCGGTAATTAATTTATTTTAACTGAAATATATATTATGTATATGAATATTTATTTTTTTGATATGTGACCCTGGGCATAATATCCGGATCCGAAAAAGAGGAACCGAAACCGATAAAATACCCGAACGGATCCAAGATTCCTATATCCGAAGAACCAAAACCGAACCCGAAATCGAACCCGAACCGAATGGATACACGAAATACCCGAGATACAATTATATACCTAAAATATTAATTATATTTAGACTTGATAACCCAAATTTACAATTATAAATCTGAAGATATGAGTTATTTTTATACCAAAATGATTGAGAGACCCAAAATAACCAAAACATACCAAGTTTTTAGTTATGTTTGTTAAGTTTTGACCAAATTCATTTTATTTTTATGATTTTCGGATACCCAAAACCGAACCGAACCCAAATGGAACCGAACCAAACCCGAACCGAAATTCTAAAATACCCGAACGGATCCTAGATTCCTATATCCGAAGAACCAAAAACCCGAATAACCCGAACCGAATCCGATCGAATATCCGAACTCCCAGGGCTAGTGAGAATAATAATACATTAAAGTATATATGTTATATATACACACTATTAGGGTTGAGAATTTTAGGATTGTGTGATAAGTGTCCAACCCTACGGTTAAAATGAAATTGGGCCTGTGGGGAGAGAAATGGAAGAATACTCAGCGTCAGCGACCACCGTTGCGTTCGACCGTCCGATACCGTTGCTCCGGGGACCGGTTCCCGCCGGTGGTTTGGAATTAGGTGAGTACGTTCTAGCATTCTGATCCATGGAATCATGGGCTGCCGCCAGTGCCGTCCCGAACTTTTTGGTGGCTTAAAGCATATCAAAAAAAGGTGGCCCTTAAAATTATAAAACAATTATCCAAAATAGTAAAATAATGTTAAAAATACTTAAAAAGAACAAAAAAAATTAATAATGTAACAACAAAATACTATTTATGAAAAAACAGATCTTCTAGCTTTCCTCCCTGCAAATTCATTCATAATCTTCTCGTAGTCGAGTTTATCAACCATATCTTTTTCAATAGATATCATTGATAATCCATTCAGCCTTTCTTGTGACATAGTTGATCGTAGATAATTTTTTATCAACTTCAACTTTGAAAAGCTTCTTTCTGCAGAGGCAACTGAAACCGGGATTGTCAACAATATTCGATAAGCAATCCATGAATTTGGATAAAAATCCTTTGTTCCTTTCAAAGAGTTCAATATCTCTGTAGCCCTTTTGACTTCTATTGGTAAACATTTTCTTAGAAGTTTCAGCTCAGAGCATAAATCTTCTCCGTTTACATCTGAATGTGCACCATGCCTCAAAAAATCTGCAAGCTTAACACAAGATTCCATCAACTCATCATCACTAGCTGATTTAAGCTTCTTCAAATCAAACAAAAATCCAAAAGTTTTATCGTAACTTTGGAATTGTTCAAATCTTGTTTCAATAGAAACAATAGCTTGATCCATGATGTTTATGAAATAATCCACCTTAAAGCCCTCCTCTCCGAGTAATACCATACTTTCATCATCATTCTCGATATCTTCATCAAAATGTCTTTTCCTTTTTCTAATACGCTTTGGCTTCACAGAAAATACAGGCTCAATCTCCATCTCATTTACAATTCGCGTAGCTTCAGCTTTTGCTCACTCAAAACCCGTTTCCCTGTATTCTTTCAAAAATGACACAAGTCCCTTTAATTGACAAATAGCAGCATCAATATCCATGCCTTCTGATTGTAGAGTTTTGCTTACTATGTTAAAAGCGGAAAGAAGCTCGTGCCAAATAACCATTCCAAATAAGAAATCAAACCCTCCAATTCCATGTGATTCACTCTCAGCAAGAGACTCGGCTTGACTTCTATGCATTGGATTATCACTATTTTCAGCCAAGTAAAATAAAGCATCTCGTATTTGTGGAGCTTGAAATCGTATAGGCTTCACACTATCTCTTCGACTCTCCCATCGAGTTTGTGATAATGGTTTGAGTGTTATGCCATTTACCATCTCTCTAAATATCTCCCAGTTCTTAGTTGAAGATGAAAACAAACAATAGATACGTTGAACAATCCCAAAAAATGACACTGCTTTTGTAGATGAGGAAGCCATATCACAAAGCGCGAGATTAAGGCTATGACATCCACATGGAGTATAACAAGCTCTTGGATTAATTTCAAGCAATCTGCTTTGCACACCTTTGTATTTTCCTTTCATGTTTGCTCCATTGTCATAACCTTGTCCTCTCACATCATTAATTTTCAACTTGAGATCAACTAGTACCTCTCGTAGGGTGTCAAATAATCCTTTTCCTGATGTATCTTTTACTTCTAAGAATGTCAGAAAAAACTGTTCAACTTTGGGTGACAGCGCTGAAGTATCCACACATCGAATAATAAGAGTCATTTGCTCTTTACGACTAATATCAGGAGTACAATCGAGAACTACCGAAAAATACTTTGCATTCTGAATCTTCTCGATGATCATTAGCTTGATCTCAGATGCAAGTAACTCTATCAACTCATTCTGAATTTTATGACTGAGATAATGATATTGAGTTTCACCTTTTTCAAACCGCCGGATGTGCTCTTTCATTACTGGATCAAATTTTGCAATCGCCTTAATCATACCCAAAAAGTTTCCGTTATTCTCATCACCAATCTTTGCATTTTCTCCACGAAAAGCAATATTATTTTTAGCAAAAGCTTCAACCAATGAAAGAAGCCTCAACAATACATCTCTCCAATGTTTTTTCTCCCTATTGATTTCTTCTTGCACATGTCTATCAATAGTTTCATTCCTTTGAAATCTCACTTCCAACTCTGTCCATCTAGTCATGCATAAAATATGATTATGACTAGTTTCATGGCTTTTCAAACGAGAAGAAATGTTTCTCCAATCACTAAACCCAGTACTTGCCAATATAGGACGATCTTTTTCCTGGCTGAATAGCTTACAACACCAACAAAAAATAAGATCTTTCGATTTTGAATAAACTAGCCATCTCCTATCATGATTCTCCCCATTGCTCATTTTTCTTGTATAAGATGAATGAGAAAAACACCTACCGATTTTGTCTCTCGGAAAGTGATAATCAACCGGTAATCTGGTCGGAGGACCCTTTTCAACCAAGAAATCTCTCTCTCCTTTCTCAATTCTTTTCCAATTTCCAGGATCATTAAAATCCACAACTCCATGTTTATCATTGATGTCTACATGATTTTTTACTCTAATCTCTTCCATATGTTCAACGCCATCAACACTTTCATGTTGCTCATCGGTATGCACCTCGTTCTCACCATTCTTACAAGCATCAGTTTCAATTGCATTCTCGTTTATCTCATCCTCAACAGCCACATCAACCCTAGAAGTTTCAGATCTTGTAACAAACTTAAGCATATAATTAGCTTGAGATTTAACAAATTCTTCACTTTTCTTTTTCTGCATTCTTTTGACTGATCCAGGGACATGTTTTCTAGTACTTACGGGAGGCATCTCACTGCAAACAAAATAGATACAAATCCTATTACATATAAATTTAATAACTAGTAAATAAAGAAATGAATAGATTAATAACTAGTACTTACGGGAGGCATCTCACTCTAATTTGAACATACTTTTTTCTTCTTTGTAAAACCCAAGCCAATAGATTATAGGACTAAAATCATGTGATCGTCTCAATTCTCAAAGTACCAACAACAATCATTTATTCTTCAAATTCAATCCAACAACACTTTCTCACCATAATCATTGTTCATTGATTATTAACCATTAACCAGCAAAATTTAGGATCCATTAATAAACTTCCAATGCAAAGTAAAGAAGAAGAAGATAATAACAAAAAAAACATACCTTCATAAAAATTTAAGAGGCCAAGACAAATCTTCTCAAGTAAATAGGATAATAATTTAGCTTTGTGAAAAGAGATTAATGAAGCCTAATCAATTTTTTGGTTTAGTTAACGTCGGCTAAGAAGAAGCCAAGAGGGGAGGCGAAGGGTTTTTTTTTAGCAAGAAAGAGAAAAGCTAAGTTTCTAATTATCTATAAAAAAAATATTAAAAACTCTTTAAAAAAAAAGGAAAATTGCGACTGGAAAAAAAAGAAAGGAAAAACTGGAAGTTGACCCAGTTCGAACCGCAGAAGTGAGAGATAAAGAAAATTGGACTTAACCAAATAAGCTACAAACATATTAACAATTGTGGCCCAAAATATTTTCTTATATTATGTGGCCTAAATCAAATGTTTCACCAGCTTTACCACAGGGACGGGCCTGGTAATATATATGTGCCATGCGCGAGTGATATATCTATGAAAATCTTGTTTTAATTTGGCAATCCCCTACATATATACAGTTTTATTGCAATTTAATATAAAAAATATACATTTTATTATGATTATATTTGAAAAAATATTTTTATTTGATTTGAATTTGAATATGCTATTTAAAATAATTAGACTTGGACATAAAATTTAATATAATTTAAATTTGAATATGCAAAATAAATGGTAATCTCAAAACAATTTAATCCATTTTGAATTCGAATATGCAATTAGTCACGTGAATATTCATTAGTACGTGTGCGTTTGATGAGACTATTAGCATCAAACTATATTATCTAGCTTTATATCTCAATAATCATTAGTACGTGTGAGTGAACTATATTATACGCTTTATATCTCAATAATCATAACAATAATATCTAGATTTTATATTATAATTTGAATTTGAATATGCAAAAATTTGTATGAAATGAAATATAACTAAAAGATTTTGCAAAAAAAAAAAAAAAAATTAAGCAAGTACTTGTAAGAATAATATTTGTCAAGGTAAAACAATCTCAAAAATAAAATTTACAACCCTATGAAACGAAATAATATAATTTAAAAAAATGATTTAACAGTTTATATAAAATTTAGGGATAATTGGAAATTTAGAGCAAAAAATCAGAATTATTGTCCCCTTAATACTTATTTGAGATATGCCACTTTTAGACCAAAATATCTTTTATTTAATATAAAGAAAATCAAAATAAATATTTATACTTGCTTTAAAAATTCTGAAAATTCATATTAAGTAAGTAATATATATTATGTAATTTATCTTATGAA